>JAQIXS010006539.1:0-10546 GCA_034700785.1 Rossiulus vilnensis | reverse complement strand
ATAGTAACAATTGAATGTTTGCTAAGCTGCAATACAATACATGACTCTTAGTAGCCTACGTCTAATACATCAATATATAACGTTCATTAAATAGTATATAGAACGGAAGTTATACGAATTTAACAGCGTAAAAGACTTATAACGACCCTGTATTCCAATAAATACAGAGATTGGAAATTCGTCCTGGATAAAAATTAATTACTGTATTTCCAAACAGATTGAAATACAACATTTTTAAAAAAAATCTTGACAGCGTTTTCTTTTTTAAAAAATAACAGTTTAACTAAAACAAAAGAAAATGGAACTGAAATCATCACAGTGCACACAATGAGTCTTCACCTACCCCAAAGTTGTAGATAACCAAAAATTAAATACAGCAAAAAACAAAAAAAAACAACAACTTGCAGATAGAAGTAATCGTTGTTAAACATGGCTACCATAACTTAACTTAGGATTACGTTGGCGCGATCCATAATTTACTCTTATGCGACAGTAGAAAGCCAACCTATTAGTTTATGCTGATCGCGTATCAAAGATGCTGAAAACAAATTATTTATTTATTTATTTTGCGAAACTAATCCTGTTAAATTAACAAAGCTGGTCGACGCTTCCAAGTATTCTCCATCGCGATTGCAAAATTCAATTCCAAATATTACTTTAGTTAGTCGCTCGACGTTTACATTGCTAAGCAATTTTTTTTTAAGCTTTCCGAATTCTTTTGATTTGACTATCGCGTTATTTGCTGCTGCGTGCTGCTTGCGGAAATTAATGATCTGTGCACCTTTCGCATCAGCTGAAATAATAAATAACACATTTTGTTTTTCAGCATAGGTGGGTGGCTAGGCTTTTTAGCACGCTCCAGCGCCATTGGCCCGCCCGATTCTGACGTCACGTGCCTCGCTAGCGTACTTAAACAAAAGGGAGGGAGTTTTCGCATCTACTTCCGACGTCTTTTGGAGTCTGCTTCTGGTGATCTTGCTGAGGAAAGCAGAAAGCGATACGGTAAGCTCAGTTTTTGCTTTTGGGACGTATTGGCACAAGCCTGCTTATAGAGTAATATTTTTGAGACCTTTCAAGATCGGCAATTTTGGGGATAACGCGAAACTAGTTTTAATTTGAAAATGATGTTTTAAGCTTGTTCTTCTGAAAAGTGGACATCGATAGATTGTAATGTCACATTCGGAATTTCGCGATATTTCTGTATAATTTTCAGTTTTATAAAGTAAGCATTTGAATTGCTCGATAAGATTCAGTTGGGCACTTTCTCCTAAATTGCGCGGCCATAATATGCAGAATTTAAAAAAAACCTAAAAAGGTACTGGTACAGCAGGTGTAATTATTTGACAAGTATTTTAGATATTTTTAAATATTATAATTTGAAAACTAATTGAGAATATTGGTGAAATATATGGTGAAACATGTTTCTAAGATTTTAAGATTTGGTATGCTTTCCCAAAGTCTTAACAGAAATGGTACATTGTCTGAAATTCCAGAATGGAGCTCATGCAAGACAAACATGCATTTATAAACGCGTTTTTTTATCAGGTATCAGCTTTAAAAGATTGTGCTGGAATAGAAGGATAGAGCATTAATCATTGCATGATAATATCAGAATCTATTTGGTAATCTATCAAGTATTACTTTTTGTATGCATATTTAATGGTGGAAATAATACACGCCAACGGCTTGTATTGTTTATCTAGAATGTCAGAATATTCAGATACACACTTGCTTAACACATCAACTGTACTGATGCACGAAACATAAGCACCCATCATGTATTTAAAATGCTATTTAAATATATATGTAATAGAATGCTAAAAACGTGTTTCTGGCAGTATATTTACATTTAATATTCTTAAAAGTGATTTCGCGATGAGATTTTTATTGCAGCTCTGTTTAAAGTTTTTGAACAAAACTGTAATTACCATCATGCATAAAATGATTAAGACGGACCAAAAATTTCGGACTTATGATTCTTCTTCCATTATTAAATATATATTTTATGAAGCGTTTCGCGTATAATATTTCTTTTGTATTAAAGGATATTCGTGGATGTTTTGTAGCCTATATACCATAGTAACATATGGTTCGAATTCATAACCATAATTCTTCGGTTAGAAATTATTTCATACAAGATTACATGATAGATTGGGACATGCCATATAATTTGAATTCCTCATTCAAAAATTACAATGCACGTATATCATCCGTTGAATGGCTGAGGCTTTTAATTAAATTCTTTCGTTTAGAACCTGTTTTAAATTATACGAACACGTTTTAGATTAGATTGTTTTGGATAAATCTTGCATTTATTTGATGTACATTTACCTTAAGCTGTGTATAAGCACACTTTCTACATTCATATATATATATCAAAATCAGTTTTCTTGCTTCTTTTCATTATGCGTATACACGCAGAATGTGCCAATTGATAACACAAACCAGATGTACTTTACATGCTAATTTAATGACGCTTTTAGCAACTAACGACAACGGCTCTTTAGGCAAGAAAAGAATATCAGTGATTTTTTTGTCGAAACATATTGGCACTATAGAAATATACCGAGCCAAATAAATCCTATGAGCATGAATTTAACGTGTTTCATGTCAAAACATTGTATATAAAAAATTGAGACGTTTAGAAGAAAACCTGCTTTAAAATATTAAGGGTTATAAATAAATATTCAAACATGTATATTTCGTTCATAGTCGTGCATATATAACTTTTATGCTGAATCATAAATTTAATGTAGGCCTACATAGATTTTTTATTAATATATAATTTGTTTTTAAAAAAAATGTAATTATTAAATACACGACACATATTGAAGTTATTCTGTTTCACTGATCTTTATTTTCAGAAATAACGGAAATAGTCCACCAACTCACTATGTTAAATTTTAGTCCATCCTCAAGAATGTCCTTCGCAGTAGCCGTCGTGCTTGTGCTGGCGTATTCGGTAGCCAACGCGGATTACGTTCAAAGCGTAAGAAACTTCTACTGTTTTTAAATTATAAAACACTGGTACAAATTACAATAGTTTGTTTCAGAATATGTAGCTAACTAGGCAATTGAACATTTTCTAAGCGAAAACATTTGTAAATCTAGCTGTTAATTTCGTAAAATTACACATTTCTCTATATTTATTTGTTAACTCCAAATCGAAACGCGTTCGCAGTTTCAATTCTTAACTTGAGTGGTTCTTTTAAGAAATGCGGAATTTTTGCGAAAACGTGTCAGTTAGGGAAATTTCATCAACATGTTAATTGAAACATTTGTTTGTTAGATAGCCGCATTTTTTTTGGAAATTTTTAAGGCCCAGGTAGAGGGTTTTGGGTCTCTCATCAAACATTGCAAATAAAAATACAAACAGCAAAACATGATTTGTATAGGAATCTCTCCCTGAAGAAGCGGAAGGACAGATGGTCAAGCGGCCGTTCTGCAATTCCTTCACAGGATGTGGTCGGAAACGTTCCGGAAGTGAGGATGCAGACGCCGACGCCGCGGCGTTCTGGCAAGTGTTCCGGCAGCTGATCATGAGGCAGGCGAGACGCCAAGGTCTCGAATCGAGATTGGACAGCCTGAGCGCCATCAGAGACTCCAAGGTATGTAAAAACAGTAATTTTTAATTCGCATTCCCTTAGCAGTAAAAGAAAACAAAATTACATTTTTATTGGTGTAATTGCTAAAGATTTGCGAAGCCAGTTGATTGTTTCTTGCAGATTAAACTCATTTCTTTTTTTAAAGGCTTTAAAATGTATTGCTTTGATTCTCCGATTTTCTGTTACCGTGACCATATGCAGTAGGTTAGATGAAATTTCTGTAGTTTTCACCTTTGACGTACCTGTCTTTTCTAAAAGGAATCGGGAGATTTACCGTGTGTAATTTATTAGTTCAACATACTATAGTTGCAGATATTTTTCCATGCATTGATAATGCGAGCCTGGCCTTTCTTTTGAAAAAAAAAATTCAATAATTAATTTTAAAAACCAGTGAGAAATGTTACTGATCCATCACTCGCGAGAACGTATTTCATTCTACAAATGTTTTATTAAAATTGCTTTGAACGTGTCAGGGGATTCATTGACATGTTACATGAGAATCCAGATGTTATTAAATTGAATGCCATGAAATGCAACAGTAATCCATCTAAAATTGCTATTGTTCGGCAAAAGACGACAAACCAGTCTCAAAAGCTGTTCAGTAGCAGATTTAGAAATCACTCCGCCAAAAACAACGACAATGATACTTCCTGTCCTCCTACACGTACGACTAATACCAATTGAGGCGGACATATTAAATTTTTTTATTAAGGGATGCATTTGAACCACCCATGCAGCTATAGACCACGACCAATACTAAGAACGAAAATAACAATGGAACACTTTTACTAATTTGTTTTTTTACATTCGTTCATATAATCGAAAAGCACTAATGAACTGCATCAGAAATGAAATTGCAAAATATGAATGTATGAAAAAGGGATCGGAAAACAACATTAATAATTATTTAGACAGTGACTGCACGTATGAACGTATTGGTAGATTAATATTCCTCAAGTGGGAAATAAAATATTTGAAAAAATGCATAAAATCATGTAATTACATTTATATCGCATTTTCCCCTTTATTAAAGAAAGTAACCAAAAAATGCTAAACATCGATCGTATTTTCATTTCATTTAAAATTAATATCATTTTAGATAATTTTTTTTAATGTAAAACTGTCTGTTTCTCACCCTTTCTATTTTTATGCCGTCTTTGATCACAACACAAGACATAATTAAGCATTTTCTAATTTTCGACATCTTTGAAAATTTTTTTTTTTAAATTAAATTTTTTCCACGCCAATTATAGAATCACTTGTTAGGACCATATTTCGATTACTCCACCGACCGGAAAAAGCGCATGGCTCCGGTGCACTCCGATTACCGCTTCAAAGCCGACGATGACAGCTATGCTACCTACACCCATTAAGAGGATCCCGGAAGTGGCCACTTGCCTCCAAGCCGCAGAGCAGCGCCCTCTTTTCATGGGCCTTCTATTTTTAAGAACCATGCAGAAATGCCGTAATAGGCGAAGGTAACCTTTACTAAATGTACCAACATGATCGCACGACCGCTAATAAAAACTCAGATGCCAAACGGTTGCACTTTGTTGAAAAAAGTTTTTTTATTGAAAAAATAATTTGTTCAAACATAGAGGGCGCTTTAGATTTTTATCGCTCATTTCGGTCTTCCCCAAGGATGGCTTCAAAAATCTCCAAACCTTTTCCTGTTGCACAGATGCAATGGACGTCACCACTGAAATAAAACGTAATAGAAAAATGTTAAGTGGTGAAAACCGGTTATAACGAAATTAAGCGTGTGTGATGCCAAACTAACGAAATAAGTTTATTTATAGACCAAAATTTCGTTTAATGCTAGTTTGCTGTAACCTGTTTTTAGTTGGTTATTTATTGTAATATTTGAAATCTGCCAAGTTACTTTTCTCGCCATCCAGTAATGCATGATATATCAGCAACATTTGATATCTTAGAGAAAGCCAATTGCATTGTAAAAACTCGTCCAGACTGGAGACTCCAGATGCATATTCTTTGGTCCACTGAGGCGGTCGCGAGGTACTTGGGCGACAGGAAGTAGATTCCTGGTGATAATTAAAAAGAAACATTCAAGCAGAAGTTAATTAGAAAGCATGGTAATATATTGTTATATTGTGAGCATCTTATTAAATGAGTAATTATGTAACTAGTAATTTGTTGTTAGATTTTATTGATTGATTTGGTACGATTCAACTATCGAGAATCTGATGTTCTGCGAGATGAGCAGATTCTGGGATTCACTGAGATCGTTACATAACTTACCAGTAATCTGCGCCGAATGGGCAACAGGTAGGCTGGCAAACCCCCTTTCGATGATTTGGATTCCACTGGTCAGTTGGTCAGCAGATTCGAGCTCCTTTATCTGTAGCCATCGCACCGCGATCGCCGTATCGTCTCCACCGGTCGCCAAGATGACTCGTTGGTCACATGAAGAGGAAGGTTCTTCCAGAACTGCCATCGCGGTGATGCCTGACTGGTGCAGCTGTATTGAAGCAATAATTTTGGTAGTTGGTTCGCGATCAGGGTTTTCACTGTTCAGAACAAAATTCTTCACAGTGGTCACGTCCCAGAATATCACTTTTCCATCGGTCGATGCAGTGACTATGACGTCGCGATCGTTCATCGTATGGAAATGTGAGATCTTCAATACGCAGTGTTGGTGGAAAGGGTCTTCCACCAAGAGCTTCACTAGTGGCGTTTTGGTGTTCAGACTGAAGATTCTAAATGGGATAAGAACAAATAAACATAGTTTTTCAAAATTTTCGAATCCACTGATACAACATTAAAGTTTTTCCTGTTAATGTTTTTTCCCCAAAATTTTTATAAACTATTGTTGGATTTCCATTCCATTGAGCAGGATTAGTTAGTTTTTGGAAATGCGGTGATTCGAAACACAAAACCAACAAATGAATAGAGGTTTTTCTGCAATTCCAGAAGCCTCTCATTCCATAACGATGGAATGCCGGAATTCGGATTAAATCCCAGTCTAATTTGTAAAACCATCATTGACAAATTCTCGCTAAATGAAATCTTAGTCGCTGTTATTTTATTTTGTTCTGATTTCAAATAACGTTTAAAAATTGAAACTTTTCCCCCTTAAACCTCGGGTTGGACCTAGGAGAGAGGCTAGGTCAAGGCTCTTCGTCAAGTTCTGTCCACTTCCTCCCGCCAAAAAAAATAAAAATCCGCCAAGAATTTCACTTTTCTATCATGAAGAATTTTGAGCATTTTCGGTTTCAAAGTTGACCGGCTGACCGCATGTATTAGGAGAATCAATATGATGTCGGGTGCAGTTTTGCAACGCAGCGGAATTATTCCGTATCAACGCTTTCCTCACGTCGTTTTGGATTATTTGCAATGAACTATTTAATTAGCAACCTGAGGCGGAAGCAAGGCTTGGAGTCAGGAAAATACGGTTATGGACTCAACTGAGAGTATGTACAGTAAGTAAACCTTTCAGAATTGCCATGATATTTTTAGATTTCGGTAAACCAACTACACTGTAGTTTCTTTATTGTTGGCTTTCTTTATAAATACCCTTGATTGGACATCAGAACACTTAAATATCTTAAAAGCAAAATGTTTTACTGGCCTTCTGCTTGCTATTGATAGTAACTGCTACTGCATACTTTATAAAGCCTTAATTGGACGTCTGAGGACCACTCAAATAAGTTCTTCACTTTTCATAAGGATACGATTAATGAGCCTTGTATTTAACTGACCAGCCTGCATCATTTTGTCGTGCAAATATGACAATGGCAAAATGAGCTTGCTATTCACATGATATTAAAAGGAAAAAAAAATGACTGATAAGTAACTGCAGCCTAGCCATTGTACCGTACCTTGTTGACAAATTTGACAGTAGGCTACAAACTGTTATTTTCTGTGACTGATGGCTCATGCACTATAACAATTTAGGTAAAGAATTTCCTTGCCTCTAAGCAGGCTTTTCTATCCATTAAATAACCTTATACTGCAGAAATACCTATGTATGAAAATAAAGCTGATTGCTTATCTGGGCAAAGATTAATTCACCTTGCATAAACCCCAATATGTTTGGAACGTCATGGCATTATAAACAATTCCTTGTTGTTTTATTATTCAGCATCGTTTTCTTGTTGAGTTTCCCGCCCACCATACTAGTTAGGGGTCATCCATAAAAGACGTCCGGGACAAGGGGGAGGGGTCTTCTAAAAACCGGACACAGGATAGTCAGTTGGAATTTCCGAATTTAATAGGAAAGAACTGATTGTAAACTGGGTCAAATTGATTGAAAACCGAAAGAAATTGCTACTAATTTGCCACTGTTGAAATTGAAAATATGGCTGAATGGTTAGCCAAAGTTTATTACTTTATAGGAAATTCATCAGGAATCGATCCCGTGATAAAAAATAAAACTAAGTATTATGTATTCAAATTTTTCAATGTAAAAGCGTTTCTTCAATCCGGACCGGATATGGGGAGGCAGGGAGGGGGAAGGAGTTGAAAGTAATAACCCTTGAACAACTTAAGGCGGACAGAGAGGAGGGTATGATCTAAATTCAGGACGTCCTTTGTGAAGTGTCCATCGTCTGATAGTAATAAAACTTTTCAATAAATGCTGTAGGTCAAATTACTTTTGTTGGTACGGTAATGTAGGCTAGTTACTTCCACCAAAAAAAACCCCGGTAATTCAGTAGAATAAATAATGTAAAACAATGACTTGGTTGCACTAGTTGCTACATGTATTTGCAGTGTATGTGTACCAGTAAAATTGAAATGAAATGCAATGCAAACAATTGAGTTTCTGGTGTGCTCTAGTTAGCTTGTTTGCATGCATGCAAATGTTGCATTTTTCTACTTAAAATCCCCTCCACATCAGCTAAAAGCCTAAGGGACGGAACGCTGAGAGCACAAATGAATTTCAAAGCCAATTTTTCAATCAAAAGTAGACAAAAAGTGCTTTTTGGGATCTACTAATAGGCTTTCTTCGCCTACGGGGAATTGCGAGCAAAAACTCAGATATCTAGGTTTTAAAGGATTCCTTAAAAGTTCGTTAAATGAATATTACTAAACCAATTTCTTAATGGATTCACCATAAATTTTTGATATCGGTATAAAATCGGCCAAAGTTCATCCTTTGTGGTGGCACTTGAATTTTTTTATGTTATGTACTGGCGGGAAAATGTTTTGAGGTGGCGATGACGGACGACGAAATTTTGTCCCCTTTCCTACATCTTGACACGACACAGCACGGCACGGCGCAGGTGTCGGCATGCAGTGCTTTGAATGCCATCCAGTTCTCTAGTGGGCGTGGGTGGAAGACTGGCTGAGGTTTTTGAATCCCACTATTTGTTGCATTCCATTACAAAATAACCTCTGGACCTGGTGGCTCTGCCTTGGTCAAACATGAATTGTTTACTAATGGCATTTCTACCAATTATGGAGAAATTTTTGGCGGGGAATCCGTTGAATTTTAAGAATTTTAATACCCTGAACCCTTTAAAAACATGTAATGCCCACAACGCCTTTAATGATATCAACGGCAGATTTGAGTATTTACAAGGAAATAAACGCGTTGCTCATTGTATTAGCTGGTCTTAGCTTGACAACACGTTACCACATTTTAAATCCGCGTTTCCTTTCAAAATTGGTTTCCCTTCCTTGGAAGCAGTTCTTTCTCCCCTACTAAATGTATGCTAATTAAGAGGGCTTCACTTCTTTTTTGATCATATTTTCCATATACACCCCATTTTTCTTGTTTTTAAAACTAGTTGGTATTTTATCATTAGTAATCTAAATTCCGATTAATGGTCCTTATCGTGCATGATGCAATGCAGAAAATGAGCTACATGTACATGTACAGTATACAGTATGTGTACAAATGTTATCCGCTGCTTACAGCTGTTTCAAGAGGTAAATGCAGAAATAATTCCAAATGCAACTTTAATTTACGTTACATTTTTTCTCTCTTAACTATTTTTCTAGTTCCTTGTAAAAGTAGAGCGAATAAACCTCCATTTGGTTAAATTAAGATGGTTAAAATGTATCCAGTTGTTAAAACGAGTCTTTTTAGTGTTTATCCTGACATTACTTTCTTTGTGAATCGGATAATCTATTTGAAGCTTCCTTACCTCAAATAAGAATCTGAACATGCTATTCCTATTATGTACAGATCTTCGCCAAAGTTGTTCTTCTTTGCACCAATGCCAAATACTACTGCATCCATGTATCTCGTTTCTGGATCAACGGTAAACGTCTGTTCGTGCCATGGAACTTTGTGCCTTCTATCAGTTGGATTTAGCATGTGGGAAGTCACTTGACGTACTTGGGATGGTTGCTGAATGCTGCATTCAGGTAGGCCTATGGATTTAATTTGTAATACTTTAATAACCAAGCGCAGTGAATATCAAAGACATGTCCATCTTGACACTTGGAGAGTACCTGCAGCGATCTTGATTTGCCAAATTATCATTTGCGCTCTGCCTCCTGTGGATACCATCATGAAGTTCGTTCCACTTTCATCTGATTGTAAAGGGCACATTGCTGTAGCCTTAACACTAGAAATATGACTCTTGAGCGTGTGCTCCACTGTGCATGTGTACTCCGTATCTGTTCGCAGACAACCCAAAATTTGCAGGGTCGTATCTTCGCTTGCGGTTATGCAATCTAATTAAACAAACGAAAACAATGATAATTGTAAATGTCAGGTAATGTTGGGGGAAAAACCAACCGAAAACAACCTAAATTCTGGATGTTCCATGCATAAAACTGAAAAAAACTTAATTATTGGCATTAGTTGGGTGTCCATTAATGCAGAAACCCAAAGTATGAAGTGTTACTTCTACTTTATTATTGGACTTTTTCTTGTGTTTATATAATGATTGTTATACAGTCGAACCTCGATAACTCAAAGTCCCAGGGGACCCCCAAAAATATTTGACTTATCCGAAGTTACCTCCCAT
>JAQIXS010006538.1:0-10546 GCA_034700785.1 Rossiulus vilnensis | reverse complement strand
TTGTCCGTGGTGCGAATGGGCCTACATCTTTCCCCCCCCCCCTCCCCCCGTTAATAAAGGCCTCAGGCGTCAAAAATCTTCAACAATTACTGGTAATGTGGGATAAGGTTTCCACATTTTGGGTTAGGTTTTTTTTTTCTTCTGACAACTTAAAGAGAAGTCTGGCGACGGGACGATCCCGTTTCGGATAAAAGCTAAATATGCGAAAAAAGACTGAAAAATGTCATCTGCTGCCAGTTTTTGCTGATTGTCCACTAAAAGCCCTCACATTTTGACCACTTTGCGTTTTGGCGACGCGATGGCGCCTGTGCTTTTAGCCGCCCGCTCTCCTCTAAAGTCTAATGGGAATTAAGGCCACAAATGACCGAAATGGACCAGAGGGCCAGAGGGGAGCAAGAAGAGGAGGAGAAGGAGGAAGGACAGCCTGTCTAATTTCACGTGTATTACGTGCCAATGGCCATGGGGTCTACCCCCCAAAAAAAACCGTTCAACGTTGGACCAAAGAGTTGGACTACCAAAGTAGCACCCATTGGATTGGTTTTACCCTTTGGTGACAGGCCAAAACTTATACCCATTTTAGAATTGCTAAATTAAGAAAACTACCAAAGGCCTTAAGGAAGGGGGCAAGGGCACAAAAAAAGAAATAGCCTATAAATATATATAAAATATAGGCTATATAATAAAAAGAAATATAATATAAATAAAAGAAATATTAAAAAAATGAAAACATGGGGGAAAACTGTTCATTGCAAATAACCTGCGTATTCTTCCCTTATTAATTTTTTAAAAGTTTTTCTATTTTTTATTTATCTTATTTTTCTTATTCATTTACTTTATTAAAACTGAAACAAATGAGACAATAAGAAGAAAAAAAATACGAGAAAAGTGTTCGAAGCAAACAATTTATTCTTACTTTTTATTTTTCCTATTTATTTATTTGATTAAACTTGAAGTAAAATATTTTTTAAAAAAATGTATAAAAACATACAGGAGAAACGGTTCGAAACAGCCCAACATATTTTTTCCTTATTTACGTCATATTTTTGTCTTCGATTTCAAGTTTTCATATTGAATTTGTATTTCTGTACGTGTATAATTGCATTTCTGAACTTACCCGCATTTATTTATTTTTTTCATTTTCTCTTTTACTTCAACTTTCTTGGATCACATTTGATCACATGCTTTTATGTATACCGCATCGGTCACATCAATTTTGATTTTCACACTTATGAAACTGTTGGTTGAACTCTTATTTTCTCGAACCGCGATTTTCGTGCACCCCTGTACGTGCACATTTCTGATACTTTCCATCGCTAATAAAGGTGCCCGGTGGCGAAGCTGCATCGCCCGGACTCGCTGACGGCGTATCGCGACAGCCGATAATATAAAAACCGAAGTTGAACTTTCGCAAATCACGTTTTAGCCGAAAAATGCGCTTCGTCCGCAGCCGGTAGGCGCCAGAGATGCATGCAAGCAGCGCCCCCTAGTGTCCGTTACGAGTACGCAGCAAGAGGGCGAAAAGCGCTTCGGGCCAGCAGCCCAGCAGCAGAAGCTCGTCGGGAGTTCATTGTAACCGAAGCCTCCGAAGTGCTGGGACGTGCGTGGCGACACGCGATTTTACTTACTTTTTCTCAGGATAATGTGCCAATGTGCTTCGTTTCTCCGTCCACAGGACCGTGATTTCAGCTGTTTTTCAGGAAAGTGAAAATGGAACGCCAGGCGCCGCGTTCTGGAACATAGGCACGCGCCGCGTGACGGCGTTCTGGAATTCCTGGAGAAGAAATGCCGAAGGAGGCCTGCAGATCACTGACTTTTCTCCTCACCTTTATCGCGATGGCAGCGGCGAATAAAGGTAAAAATAATTGAGTTTTTCGCTCTCACACCGTCGCCGATTTCATGCCAGTTCGTTTTGCAGAATGTTGTCCCACTTGGGACTTGTTCGGAAGTTGTTTCCCAGGGCGCCAGGCCCAGTCTGCGAGTCCGGGAGAGCGGAGCCATGGAGTGGATTTTTTAAAAGTTTTCTGCAGCGCAAAGCGTCGCTTAATTAATGAATTCTGCGATCGCAAATCACTGCGATAACCTTGGCAGGTCTCGTTTCCGTTACTGGTCCCGGGGGACCCGGGAAACTGGTCGAAAATGCGCCCCGATTCAGATTCGCCTCACGATCACCTTCGTGCAGCGTTCGTTGATCTGGGCTGAAATTCGTGATGCAAAAGCGAACGTAGGTGATTTTATTACGCACTGTACACCGGTGAACTCTTAGTGGACGTTGTCAAGGTACTCTTACTTTTTACTAAGCTAGGACAAGTTTTTGACAGTAGACCTGAAGTTTTTAGTGAAGTTCTTTCAAGCGTTCACAGGTAGAGACCATACGCATAGTGGCAAACAAGTCCTAAACAGATAAAAGTTCTAAAACTGCATAACAATTCGACGTTGAAACCGTTGTAATTGTGTCAAACTATGACGTCACTTGTGCATTGTATTGTTAAACACCGTGTATTGTGCTTGACGACACTGCCTTGATTGATTTTAATAAATGTAAAAGTTGCATCGTTAAAAAGATTGATCAAAAACAATGTTAATGTTGTATTATTTTTGTTAAACACTGAAATGAATAAGGAATTAAGTAATGCATCTTAAAAATATTTTCTTTTGAAAAAAACACACCTTAAATAATCTTAAAATGTAATCTAAAAAAATCCTAAATTTCGAATCTTACAAATTGATCGCCACCCTTAATAAATTTGAGCATCTTGGTTTTGGTCCAAGCTGGTCAACAGTGGATCTGACATGAATGCTGGTTGTTTATGAGCAATACTGATGGACTGACAATCACCAGGATTAATTTCGTATATTCGAACGTACGTATTGGGTGTTTTGACTGTAATGTTGACCTGTGAGGGGTTCAGTACAAATCCCGAGTCAAAATTTGAGCTCCTTCACTTGCTCAGTAACGATGGATTGCGAGTAGCTTAATTTCGTTTGATGTGGAAATTGATCCGATCGAAGTTTCTTACTCGAAGAAAAACCCTCAAAATTCACAATTTTTAAATACTTCGTGTGTATTTCGATGCACAAACGGCATGCGCTTGGAAACCGGAAAGAAAAAAAAAACTAGGACGTGGTTTGGGTTTTGAATTCAGAAATCGCTGAGAGAGCTCTCAGCGGGGTGTCCGTGTTTATCGCGGATAAAGCTGTCCTAGTTTCCCAATAATGCCATCGAGACTTTGGTGGGGTTCGGAACCCGTAGCGGCAGCGTTTTCAAAAACTTGTTGTTGAATATTTGGCTAAGTTGGCTTTGACGAAACGCAATTAAGCTAATTGCGACCGTCGAGCGGAGTCAACGTACTCTCCAGTCTCTTGCCCAATTTCTAAGCTTGAATCCGAGATTCGAGAGTTTGCCAAACGTTTATTTTTTTCTTTTCGTTCGGCCGACTCGTTTCTGTGGCCAACACACACAAAAAAAAGTTTTTTCGGGCGATGGAAAGGAGAGATAAGGCCGAAATTCATCTGAGAGCGCTCTCCAAGACGCGGGCGTGACTAAACGAAAACGTCTAACGAGCACTCGCAGTAATTAAAATTTAAAACATCCAGAATGCGAGGATATACGCTTACCCGATTTGCAGATATGGGTGAGGTTGGCTCCTCCACCAGGAGTTAAGGCCGGACGAGCTTGGAGCTGGAGGGGGTTAAATTCACAAAAATAGGACGAGCGTGGACAGGAGTAGGGGTGAGGAAATTCGGACATGCCAATACCATTGGTGGAAAAAGTAAATGGGGGGCCATGCATGATGGTTAGACCAGAAATGTTTATTCGTATCCATAAATGCCCATATAAGCTACAGGTAATGAGTCTATAAAATCCACATACAGGTACTGCGCATATATCCATATAAGTTTTTACATTCTTACGTAATGACCATGTGTGGGACAAGAAGGAATAGGCTGTTTGACAAATCGTTACATTATGATGTTAAATTGCAGCTATTTCCTCATAAACCTATTTCAGCGTTATGTTAATTTCCAGTGGGATTATTCTTCAAATTGAATGTTTTCCTTATTCAGATATCCATGTAGACAACATGCATAATTGTTTTAAGGCATTGTGTGGCACTCTGAAAAAAAGGCCAATATCTTAGATGTGGAGTTATTGTCATGATAAAGTTCGTCAAACTCTGGTGAAAATTAAAAAAAAAATATATTGCTGTGCGATAATTAGTTAATTTCTAATTAATTTTTTTACGCTGGTATTTTTACGCAGATTGGTCACTAAACAAACATTTGCCAACCATTGATGAATCCTTAACTCATTTACCTTAATTTACTTCGTTAATTATTTGGTATATATGTATTTTTTTAATATATATATATATAGCCTATTTAATGTTTCATAAATAATGGTGGCATTTTCAATTGATAAAAATAATGTCGATAATTCTGCACTGGAAAAAAGAAATAACTTTAGAAATTATGACAGGTATTTAAGGCAAAAATGTATAATACTTTTTTTTCATGATGGGCATACTTTTAAATTGAGGTCGGGCTTAAGCCAGGACCTTAAGTTGACAAAATTCGTTCAATTTCAATATGAATAATGAATAATGGAGGAGCTTTTTATGCGCGGTGTCGTATATCGTAAACCATTTCCTGAATGCACTCACGGGTCATGGGCAGTCTGATATCCGACGTCTTCCGACAGTAACTCTTTTCACTTTGGAAACTAATTAATCAAACTGCAATGACGAACGCCGTCATTAATTGGCGCTGTCGATTTCAATGCTGACTCTTGTCTCCTTAAGGTCATCTGAAAAATGCTGCCATAATTATGAGTACCTCTCACTAAGTTTGCTAGCAACCACTGTCACTGTCTATCCCGCCTAAATATGTTTCAAAATAAACGCATTTTTTTTTCCAGCAAATAGATGTCCGATTTGAAAACGTAATAGGTCGTTTTGTGAACAGTTTTAAACAACTTTCAAATAGTAGACAAAAATTTCTGTTGACAGGGTGCAAACAAGTCCTAAAAGTGCTAAGTATTCTTTAAAGAAGTCCTAAAACTGCTTAACAATTTAACATTGAAAGTTTGAAACCGTTATAAATGTTTGAAATTAGTGCGTACCCTGTGTATTGTGTTATCAAACGGATGCAGTTAGCCAACACTGCCTTAATTGAATTTATTAAATGTGGAAGTTGCCCTATTAAAAAAGAATAACCGAAACTAATGTTATTCTCGTATTGTTGTATTGAAAGCAAACATGAATAAGGAAGAAAATAATGCATCCTTAAATTTTTACCATTTGAAATACAAAAACACACATGGAATAGTCCTAAAATTTAATCTAATTGTGCAGAAAATGCATCGTGCTTCAAACAAATCATGCGAAACATTATCAGAACTCTTCAGAAACTCTCAGGGGCCGAAATTGTCCCAAAAAAATTGCGAATGGTTTACCGTTGTTTCGAGGCTTTTCGTCTGGGATATTGACAAGGAATTTGTGAAATTAGGCGCATTTATAAAAGTACAATAAATTGTTCACGAAACGAGCTATTTAATATTTGCTTTTACATTGTTTACATTTACATTTTTAATGCCTTTAATTGTGCCAATTTTATGATCCGTTTTAAATCGCATGTCGTGCACATCAGAATCGAGATAACAATCAGGTGGCATACATGTATGTAAAAACATTGAGCGGTATTTATTAACCTATCAGCGTTCACATTGCCCATTTTTTTTTAAACCCCCTTCCCAATTTGTTTTGTTATTGTTTGTGATATAAAAGGGGATTAGGAGCGTGCGTTTTGGACGCAGGCCTTGGCCATTGTTGACGTTAAAATGGCAGTGAAGAGGAGCAGTCTTATTAGGAGATTTCTTCAAAGGGGTCTCTCGGATTTCCAACAATATGAAATGTCAACGGACCGGCAGGGGGTGCCCATTCAAACCCCCACAGCCATGAAAATACGAGAACAATGGATTGAGGGGTTTCAGGGGAATTCACGCGGAGGCCACTGGAGAGTGGAGGAAAGAAGGCGGTAGTCCTTGGGCGACGGACTTTTGGATCTTTAGATTTGTGGGTGAGGGCAGTTGACAAAAAAACAAACTTTTGAATAACCCACTAAGATGATAATCATCAGAAATAGTGTACAGTATGTTTTCGTCAAACTTAAAAATCAATATCTCATACATAAAAGCCTTAAAATAACAGCAAATCGTTTGCATCTTGTTATGGACATCTGCATGCCTTCACCCCTGTCACTATTAAAGAGTTTCTGCAGGGAATGCAATATTCTGAGGTTTAAAATAGTTGCGATGATAATTGCATATATTTTGATGTGACTTTATGGCATTGCATTTTCAGGCTAGAGCTACTTGTTACCAAATTTTTGAACCGTTGTGAGGTAAAGCATTTTTCAAAAGTGAATTCTTGGTGCCACTTCCCTGATGCGGCGCTGTCTTACAAGTTTTATTTCGTTTTGATTTTCAACAATTTCTTTCTGAAATTCACGAAGATTGGCTGCATGTTGGTTGACCGAGACCTGGTGGAAAGATCAGTATAATCGGTACGGTACATATCAGTACAAATACACTGATCACATACTGATATTAGTAGTCCTAAAAACCACTATAATACTGATATCAGTAGTCCCAAAAAACCAATATGATACTGTTATCAGTAGTCCCCAAAACCACTATAATACTGATATAGCGAAGCATACTGATATTAGTAGTCCCAAAAACCAGTATATATATATATAGTGATATCAGTATAGAATCATACTGAAATGGGGAAAGCAACGTCCATGTTGCTCTCCATAGAGTGGCACTCACTCATGCTTAAACTCAATGTAGGTAAACCAAATGGCTAGTTTTTTTTATCCTCTCTTCTTTCTTCTACAGTACATGTACTTCTTCTTGAGCTAGAATTATTCTTCGTTTGCGGCCACAATCGCCATCTTATTTTAAGTATAGGTTGTCAGGTCGACCCCCTTACTCCTTGCTCCGTATCTTCAGGAAAGCTGGTTTTGAACCCTCTTTGTCTTTTTGCCTGCCTAATATTTAGGAGCCGTAATTGAGCCTTTTTTTTACCCCCTCTCCAGAGTACCTTTCCGAGGCCTGTAATTATTTTAGTCTGCATTTTCTATATTTTTCCAACTCCATAATGGCTGCCTGCCCTCCGCCATATTGGGTTATTTGAGCGAGTCGGAGATATGGATGAAATGATGTGCGTGTAATGACAGTACACGAGCACTTATTACTCTTATACTGGGCCTTTATATCGTCGCCATACCCCCAGAAGACGAAAAAGAAGAAAAAAAACGAATCTAGTACCATTATTAGTTCTTCACCTGGACGTCAAGGGGCGTTATTACGTGTTAGGGGTTTTAGGGGTTTAGGGTCTGCTGCGGCTATCCAATGTCCACCTGCCGCTTTTGTTCAGCCAAGCAGCGGTGGCGCCACATGAGAAAATTATCACTCGTATCTATCTGGCAAAATGCATAATTTCAAAAACTACAAAGGATTAACTACCTGTTGACAAGTTTCAACAGGAGGCCAAGCGACCCACGGAGAAACTCCCCCAGCGCCATCTGTGTCGTCCTGTGACAAAACGGCATCTGACGAGTTTACTCTTGATTGAAGTCCTTGAAAAAATAATGTCATTATAGGGCCTACATGTGTCATTAGGACTGATATGAAAAATACCGAACGCATTGTGCGAAATGATGACATGCTGCCGTAATTGTTATGATACTTTAAAAAAAGTTCACGTTTTGTTCTAATTATGGTAACAATTACATCGTGATCAAAGTAGTCATGGAAACAATTTCTGCCCTTGAAAAGTCATTGATTTTACGTTGCCAAATCTTGTATAAACATTTTTTTAAATATTATTTTACTGATCGAAATGTAATTGTCCAGAAATCACTAGAGCCGCAAAAAAACCTGACGCAATATACTGAAATTTGGCGATATTAGTGAAAAATTTAGTAATTTTACTAACAATACTGATATTAGCAGTCCAAAACAGCATTATTATATTCATGTATAGTGATATCAATACAGAATCATTGTGGTATCAGTAGCGTATCACATTAGGCCCTACTGATTTTGTTTAGCAGGAAATTAGTGATATCACTAACCATACTGCCATTAGCAGTCCAAAAAACCTATTATGCATATGTAATGATATCAGTATAGAATCACATAGGCCCTACTGATATTTTCACCAAGGGGTTGTTGGGTTAATAAATATTCCTCTTTCGTGTTTTCTGTGCATAATTTATTTTTAGAAAAGTCAGGCAAATTTACTTGGGCTGGGCAGGGAAAGTCAGGGAAATTTTTTTCGTAAATTCTAGCACCGTTCTGCTGAAGGGAAATCAAATTGGAAGCCAAGGGTAAGGTTACCTTCATCACCAATGTCCTTTTTGGCTACAAGAACATGTAGTCCTCAGGGCTTTTCAACTCTGGTCTCTTTCGCATTTTGGATTTCGATGGGTGGAAGAGAAAATAAAAAAAAAGAGCGTTTTGGGTTGTTTTGGGGGGTGTGGGCCTCGGAGCATCCTCTCTCAGATTACCATCGGTTCTTTGGGCATCGAATTTCACCAATAATGAGCCCCCTTCTTTTTTTTCTCTCTGGGTTTTTCTCCTGGGGGCAACTACAAAGACAAACATGATCCCCAACGAGGTCTGCAGAAAAAACCCACTGAAGAACTTCTTCCCCGGGTTCTTCGACGTTGGCGAGATGGACGAGATTAAGGCAAATTATGGACACGAATGGCCATTCAATTACTGGGTGCCCTGGGTGCGTGGTGCGGGGTTTGGAGGGCCCCAAAAACCTCATGGAACAGCCCCGGGCCGGCTTAGAAAAAATAAAAATAAAAATTCCAACATTTTCTGAATATCCAGGGATAAAATTTATGCGGGTGTCCGAAGGTCATTTTCAGTGGTCAGGTGAGAAGGAACGATTTTGGGTCGACCAACAATTTCGACCACTGCCAAATTTCTAGCTGATTGAATCGAAAAAGCCAAAATTTTATTAATTTTTTTTCGGATTTTTGGGGGAAAATTTGGGATTGAAATTTGGCAAGTGTCTCCCAATGCCGGTTGTTGTTGTAACATGCTTTGTGATCAATGTTGGTTTAATTGGTGGCAATTGGAAGGTAAACCAAATGATATAAATACCTGTTGATTGTCACGTAATACTGGCGCGGTTCATTTGCTTTTATGAATTTGAATTACTTCAAAACTTTATTCTTTGTTATTGGAATATTATTGAAAAGAACAACAACAAAATCGGCAAAAGAATCTTGGCACAATTTTGATGTAACGAATTTATCCCCTTGAAATTCGTTCCTACTTAACGGCTGAAAACCTTCTGAAATACTATGAAAAAAGATATATATTCTTAAATTGATAACGTAGCATAAAATGTGTTAAAACAACAAACTAGAAGTCATTGTAATTGTTATGAAGCTCTTGGAAGGTCACTCTGTGTCTACTGGCCTGGAAATCCTGGAATTATTTCGACTTTGGAAATCCTGGAAATGTGGTCCTAATAAAGGAATTTGCTTTTCTTAATCTTAATCACGACCGATGAATGACACCCTGTAAACAAGTTTTTTTAAAAAAAAATTTAAAAAATTAAATTGCACCCTGTGTGACCAGACAGCTTTGTTACTGCAACCATCTGTTGATGTTGTTCGATAACTAATAATTTTGTCCTGGAAAAAGGGAACATACGTCGTGGATGGTCCTGGAAATATCACCGAATTTTAGAAATTATGGATACACACGATTTGGGAGCCAGTGCCATGAATTGTTTTTCTAATTTGGACTAAATATTTTTTTAAAAAAAGCTGGAAAAGATTTCAACGTAGACTTAAAACCCAATTCTCACGTTTCCAGAGTCCCACATGTGCATCCAACTGGAATCTCCGAAACAATTGGGACGAAAGAGAGAGAGAGAGAGAGAGAGAGAGAAAACGGTTTTAAGGAGTTGACGTTTTGAAAACAAGGAGATAAAAATCGAAAAAAGAAAAAAAAGCTAATAAATAAATAAAGCGTGATTTCGTTACTCGGGGTGACCCAGATCTCCGGACAAGTTCTTGCAAGACCCGGTCTCGCTCTACGAGACCTCCAGGTGGCGCTGCTTACGAGTTATGCTAATTCGGGGTGCAAAAGCTTTGATCAGCAAGAGAAATTAACCTTGAAATCATAGATATATATATAAAAAGAGGAGGCTGGGAGGACACCATTGTGCCGATTATATTGCGGCATGACGCTCTTTATGTTGTTGACTCTGGTTTGTCATGGGCGGGCGCCAGAACCCGGGCGCCATGGCGACTTTTGTGCGGCTACGTAGATGGATGGCGTCGGAATAAATCTCATGACTTAAACATTTTGTAGGACGCATCCCAATTCGTGTATTTCCGGCAGATTATGACTCCAAAACGGGGCTAGTTTAATTTATGGGTCTCATTTATAGAGCACTATTTTTAATGGAATGGGCACTATCCTAAAAATTAAAATAGCACTATATTTTGTAAA
>JAQIXS010006537.1:0-10547 GCA_034700785.1 Rossiulus vilnensis | reverse complement strand
ATCCCCTGGTTCTCCTTATTGTTCATTTTATTTGGAAATTATCTGCTTAATCTGCATAAGCTTCTAGAGTTATAAGAACTGTGACCTTTTGATCTTTGTCTTTTGGAGCGCGTTACGGTGCTGGAATGTTGTGTTTTGGAATGCGGTATCCTAATGATTGGATAGCGGTTTTGACATTTTGTATTGGTCAAAAAGCCAATCGGATCTGAACGAATCATGTTGTAACACTAATAATATTGTTGGAAGAATACGAGCGATTTAATTTAAAACTTAACCCAGATCAAATCCCAGATCAATAAATGGATAGCAGTTTTGACATTTTGTATTGGTTCTTGGCATTCAATTAATTATTTGCATTTTTTGCATTATTTGCAATTATTGGTCACGTTCAGGTAGACTTTTCACTAAGATGTAAAACGTAATACACGCGTTTTCAATACCAAAGCCAATAGCACGAGGCAAGCTCAAGATATTGATTCGGATCGCGGTTATGCTTCTTTGCCTGTCATTTCTCAATTTATACTTCGCGTTCTGGAATTCCACCAACCAGACCAATTCTGAATTTCTGTTAAATTTCAACGCTAACTTAAAATCCCGATGAACTCACCAACATCGGACTACGATGGACACAGCGCGGACAATCGGACTCCGCAAGAAAATCTGCAAATAATTTATTGTGTTTTTCGAAAATTCATGGAAACCCAGTGTTCATTCCGAGTGAATTACGAAGGAGAATCATGGTTATGGCACATGGTGATCCACTCTGTGGACATGTGGAAACGGATAAGACCTATCAAAAGCTGAGACTGTATTATTATTAGCCTAAGATGAGAGCTGATGTTGCCAAATTTGTAAAAGAGTGTGTGGTATGTCAATATTATTATAAACCAACTATAAAACCTGCAGGGTTTTTGCAATCCTTACCGGTATCCTATATAATTTTCACACGATAGCGATTGATTTCGTAGGGGGATTTCCGACAGCACGAAATGGCAAAAAGTATATTCTGTTAGCAATAGACTATTTTTCCAAGTATGTTATTGCTAGTCCTACAAAGGATATGACAGCTGGTACAGTTGCAAAAATTTTGTTGGAAAAGATTAGGCTAACGTTTGGATTTCCTTGTCGATTATTATCGGATAGGAGACCATTATTTTTGTCCAAGGCAGTCATATCACTTTTCGATCTAGTCGAGACAAAGAAAATTAATACTTCGACATAACATCCACAATGTGATGGAGAAGCGGAAGCCGCCGTCAAAATGGTTACTCGATTCTTACAGAAATATGCATCCACTTTTGAGGATAATTGGGATGACTTGTTGGAATTTGTTGTCTATCAATATAATACGGCTAACCATGATTCCATCCACATGCCACCATATATGGTAGTTTTTGTGTTAAAGCCAAGGATTGTTTCTTTGACCACCAAAGGCAAATACAGAGACAACACGGTTGACAAGTGTCGAATATTGTATCCCAGGGTTTACGGAAGTTCGTTCTCTGGTGGAAGGATATTTTAAAGCCGCAAAAGAGAAGCAAGCCTATTATTATGACTTGAAGCACTCTAATGTTCAATACAAAGTTGATGATATAGTTCTTTATCGTAACGATTAAATACCAGGAGCGGGGAAAAGTTACAGCCACCTTACACCGGACCTTATACAGTAGTGCAACTTGTGAATCCCGCATGCGTAATGATTTGTGCTTCCGATTCTGGAGCACCATTTGCTGCACATGTTGTTAAATTAAAATTGTTTAAAATGAGAAAGAACGTAGGTATCGGTGATGTGGAAAAGGATGACTAGAATCGGCCACAGCCGCCGCTGTTGCCAATTCGTCTCAAAAGGACAGAGGTGGAAACGCCAATGAGATGGGAGATTGTATACCGTATGATGGAACAGGAAGAGCAGAGAATCAATGTTGATGTGGAACAACGAGATGTTGATGATGACCATCTGGAAGTAGCACAGGATGAGCCTATGTCAACTTCAGAATCTGAACATCACTGGTCAGGACACTCTTCATGGGGTATCGTACCGCTTGAGCAGGACCATATCAGTACACCTGAGGATTGTGGACTCGAACTGTCAACCGATTTATCACCAATTATCTCCGTAACACCACCACCCTTACCTAATATTACAAGAGCGTCCTTGCGACCACGCCAACTTGAATGATTATGGCTAACTAACATATTATAATTGTCGGGATGCCAATTTTATTGGTAGGGGGCCATGTGACCATTTCATCTTTGTCTTTCGGAGCGCATTACGGTGTTGGAATGTTGTGTTATGGAATGCGGTATGTTAATGAATGGATAGCGGTTTTGACATTTTGTATTGGTTCTTCGCATTCAATTAATTATTGGCATTTTTGTGAGAGGGCTCTAGTGATAGTGCAAAGGTGTTTATAAACTGAGGTGAATTGATGATCGGGGAGAGATTTTAAGACTGCTTGGCCAAGTGTTGACACTCTCCCGGGAATCATGTGATGGAATCCGCTTATGCTTGTGTGCTGTATGTGAGTTGGACATTAATTAGCATTATATAAATTAAATATTAGGATTCAGAATTTTGGTCACTAATTGGATCGAGTTTTGGACTCAGATTGTTGTTGGGATGAAATATTGTTGAATATATCTAACTTGATTATTTTAACCATAGAGATTATTTACACTACATGTTTATATAATGACTGACGATTGTGTTTCTGAGTTCATGGAGATTGATTTGTGCTACTTGATAACTTAATTTTTTTGGAAAGTATAAAGCCAATTAGATCTGAACGAATCATGTTGTAACACTAATAATTTTGTTGGAAGAATTCGTTATCTGTACAAAAATGCATGGGACCTGTGAGAAAATATTTCTTTTAATCTTAATAATTTATCTTCTAAACGTATTTTTTATGGAGCTCTTATTTAAAATTAATCATTGTAAATACATTGTTGTTGGTAAATTTCACCTAATTTGCGCAATTCCTAATGCTTCAAAATGTAAAAAAGTAATAAGTTTTCAATTCATGTAAACTAATCTAAGGTACTTCATTTCCTGACCAAACCATTGCGGCCGTTTAAATATTAAATAATGTACTTTTTGCCCCTTTTTGGAGACCCATCCACCCCTTATAACACTTCGTACGTCCTGGACCCTGGTGCATTACGTAATATTTGAACGGCTTCATTGCATGTGAGCGTTAGTTAAATACCAAACATACATGTATTGCCCATTACCTACAAAACTGCTTGAACTATTAATACCATTTGCACATGCATGTCATGCGGAAATCAGGTGCAGGTCATTGTATTTGCTACATTAATGCCTAAACAATGCCCAAGTAACTTAGTAGACTTATTGTTGATGTTTAACTAATATGATGTTAAGCTAATAACTAATATGACCTAGGACTAACTAGAAAGGATTAGCTTTGCAATATTTAGAATTAGTTCATTTTGTTAGACTAACACTATTTTTTTGTGGCCCTAATAATGTCGTTCGAGCTTGTTTACCAAGTTTACATGGACCACCCACACCAACATCTGGAGATGGCCTGACCTCCCTGAATTGTCACCGGACACCATCCCAGAGAGCGCTGCTGATTTTTGGGGGTCTTTCCAATAAAACTGTTTAGGACCTTTGTCTCTCTCTCTTTTCCCCTCTAGATGATGAGTTGAACAGTTGCTTTTAGTCTTAGTTTCTGTAATGGCGCCAAATGCCAAGTTTCCTTTGTATTATCTATGTTCATTAAAATGGTTTAACTCTTAAATGAAGTGTCCTGACGAGTTATTTCACTGGAATTTGAATTAACTAAAATACTAGGAATACGAAATGTTCTCAAACGTTTTATAAGGATTACTTTCATCAGGAGGAAAGTAGCAACGAAGCAAATCAACATCTCAATATTGCAATAAAGAAGAAAGTGAAAGAGTTTATCACCAGACCTCATACACTTATCATGTGCATTGCTTCTTCAAACAATGTGATGTTTTAAGATGGACAAGGTGAATCTTTCAAAACAAATTTGACCATACATTTAAACTATTTGGGGAAAAAACAATTAACCACGGCGTTTTGTGAAAAAATTGTTTATTCAATTGTATGTAATTGTATGTATTAAATGTATTAGTGTGCATCAAAACTATGCATCAAAATTCTTTATATCATGGACACATCGAATTTTAAACTTATCAACACTTACCATGGTTTGTAAATCGAGTTTGAACATACTGTTTTTTGGCTCTGTGGGGAAGGACTTTTGACCCAACATTGTTGTGTAGCAGGATTTATGTGCCCATATTGTTATTCATTTGCCACTATTTCTTTGTTATTACTTGTGTTATTCATTCGCCCCATGGGTGGATTTAGTAATTAATGAACTGCCCTTCACATTATGCCTGACTGATTCCTGTATTCCGAGTAGTTTTCAAGCAGTGTCTCCAACGTCAGGTCTTCAAACATTTGGTGTGTTTGAGTACTTTTGTCTTTAGGTTGTAGAACGTCTGTGCGACGTCAATGCATAGGGGCATTGTGAACAGTTTATGACGTCTTCAGGGCGTTTTGTGCTATGTGTGGAAATTATACGCAATGCTATACATCTAAAGGTAAATAGGTGGTAGGGTATTCAAAAAAGCCTTACAAGCACGGCATTCATGGGGATGTGGGCCGTTTTCTCTTAGCCTAATGTTACAGTACATGTATAGGGCCTTTTTAATGAGGAAAGAAAGGGGGCGTTACATGGGTGTGGGGTTTCAAAAGTGTTCCTTAAATAAACGTTAGCCTGCATAATTTAAAGAAAATCAAGACTAGAAAATCACCAGGAGCATTGCTAGTCTGACTGTCCTGTTGATTTTCGCACACTTGTATTCGGTATCTGAGTCATTACATAGGCCTATGTAAGCACAATTTAATGAAACTGCCTAAAGTGGACAACAATTAATGCTATAATTTGCTTGAATCAGCAACTAATTCCATTTAATTCAATCAAGAAAAACAGTTTTTTTTGCCATATACGGCCTGTGACCCGCTCTTGTCCCTCACATTCTATTGAATACATAATTAGGGTCACGCATTACAAAAGTATAGATTGGGAGATGGAATGTGATGCATTCCATTTCATGGCCGCGAACGTGGTTTGCCAATATTGTGTAATTTAAATTGGGGGCGCTGACAGTCGTTTTTGGCAGTATATAAGGAGCGATTTGTTTTGATTCAGGGAGGATTCTGCTATCACCTATAGGTCACGGCGGTTCGTCGGAGGTGCTGGCCAGGCTTCCGACTCACCACACGTTGTTTGGCTGATTTGTGAGTTACGATCCAATGTTTGTTGTGGTACCACATGTGCTCCTATGAAATGATGGTGCAAAATGGATTTCATTTGGATGCGGATTGAGTATTTCAGCAGATAAGGTCTGACAATTTATTATGATATTATTACATTAACTGAGCGTAGTAGCAACCGTTAATTGCAAACGCAGGTGTCCACATTTATTGGACAAGACATTGGTTGATGTTAAGTCAGTATTTCCATGCCTAAAGTGATGTGATAGCCGAGTCTAGTATTTTATTGTGATCACATTTTTACGTACTATTTTATGCCAAATTTTACTAGTGCTATTTAATGCCACGATGTGGTAATATTGATCGTGTGATGCAGTGCTGATTAGCATATCATTGTTTGAATCACAATTGCTGTGTAAACAATTACGTGCGTGGATTATGTCACAACAGATAAATGATGCATATTGTTGATTGTGGTATTTGAGTTGCCAATGCGTTTGAGTGAAATCTGATTGTGGACGAACCAATTAAGTTGGGACCATTAAATAAATTGTCATATCTATAATAGACTGAACGTTGTTTTTGAGTGACCTATATAAGAAGGTTACACGTTCATGCACTAACGCCATTCTTTACTTTTTTAAAAAAAATTATGAAATGTTCGTTTAGGTTTTCAGTAATAGTAAAAAATAATGTACATGCATGGTAATGTTAAGTTAAATTAGAGTACGCATTAATCTTAATTAGTAATGTGATTGGTCACATCAGTGATATGTCTAGTTACGGGAAGTCAATTTCAATATGAACTACGTTTAACGTTTCTGAAATTCAGTTTACGCTTGAACGAAGGAAACAGATTTGATGCTAACAAAGTAAAAGTATCTGCAGTTAAAGACCACTAAGCAAATAACTGAAAGTGTGAATCTCAATGGATAGTTTGAGCTTTCCTAGGCTGATGTCAGAGGAGAATGCACCCTAATTGTGCAACTCTCTAATGGTGTTAATTTAAAATATGTATACAGAGGAGTCTAAGAATTTTATGAGGGGTAAGGTAAAAATAATATAGCCACATTTGAGGAGAGGTGATTATTCCTTGACTGTTCTTAAGGTCCCAGTTCAGAGTTAATCTGGCAATAAATTGTCTGGTCCTATAATTCTCATGTACTGCCTAGCTTGTCTAATCCCTCTTTCGTCGTTTTCAGTGCTCAACAACCATGTACCGAACCACCGCAACCACCACAGCCACCGGTCCAGGCATTCACATCGCTCCGTCCGCAGCGACCGCCTGTTGGGCGGCAACAGCATCTTCGGCTCTCCGCCTCTCTCCAAGGGCGAGCTGGAGGATCTGCAGGGCGGCGGGGGCGATGAGGTCATCGAGGTGCAGATCCTGCCACAAGATGACAACTGGGGCGACAACACCACTGCCATCACCGGGAACACCAGCGACCACTCCACATCGGCTGACGACTTGCGCCGCTCAGACCGTGACTACGTGTACCAGCAGAACATGGGCATGATTTTTCACTGCCACCGCTACATGGGCTCTGTGATTGCCGCCCTACTGTCGGCAGCTGCCTTTGCCTCGCCGGTGGCCATGGTAGTGATTCCCAAGCTGCCTCTCTTCGACTGGAAGGAGGAGAACCTGGTGTGCGGACCCGAGTGCGACAGCGCACTCATCAGCTTCTCTTTCAAGCTGCTCATCCTCGTGGTGGGCACGTGGGCCGTCTTTTTCCGCCAGCCTAAGGCCACCATGCCCCGCATCTTCATCTTCCGCGCCATAATTCTTGCGTTTGTCTTTGTCTTTACCTTCTCCTACTGGCTCTTTTACGGCGTGCGCGTGCTGGAGCGTCAGGACGAGGTAACCTATTTCGGCGTAGTGCAATTTGCAGTCTCCTTGGTGGATGCCTTGCTGTTTATCCACTACCTCGCTGTAGTGCTGATTGAGCTGCGACAATTGCAACCCCAATACTCGGTCAAGGTGGTACGCTCACCCGATGGTGAGAGTCACCACTATAACATGGGCCAACTCAGCATCCAACGAGCTGCCGTTTGGCTCCTGGAGCGGTATTACCGCGACTTCTCCATTTACAACCCCTACCTGGAGCGTCTACCCTCCAGGTCCCAGAAGTCCATATCGGGCTTTAAGTTCTACGATGTGGATGGCGGGACGCAGACGACCATTCAGGCCCATTCGCGTGCAGTTATGACAGCCAACGCCCGACGTCGGGATTCTAGTCACAACGAGCGTTTCTATGAGGAGCATGAGTATGAGAGGCGTGTAAGAAAGAGGCGGGCCCGGCTACTTTCTGCTGCTGAAGAGGCCTTCACCCACCTCAAGCGACTGCACGAGGAGCAAGGTTGAGTTGGTTTTGTTTCGTTTAAGCACAAGCAGTGGCACTCCAAAAGATACCCACCAAGCAAAAAATTACTCATACATTGTTGCTACAAGTACTTAATGAAATTGCTATATTTATTTTCTCCTACATAAACTGCTCGTCTACTAAGACTTCTTAGTTATTTTTCATAATTTGAAAATTGCCCATTTGCATATAAGAAATTAAACTTGAACCACGCTTAACCAAGTGTGGTTCATTTAATCCTCTAAATATTGGTTCCTAGCTGATCAATGAATGGCTAAATTTTCAATATTTAAAATGCTATATTTGGGAGCTTAAAAAGGTACTACACATGGAGCCAGTGTGATCAGGCTAAGAATGATGTGGTGCACACCCAACTGCCGTGGTAACTGCTGAATAACTTGTTTGTCGATTACTCCCCCTGTGGGATACTTACATTGTTATTTGAATTGAATTAAATTGCAAAACACAAATTATGGAACCTCCTATATCGGGTTTTTCCTGTTTTTTTAATAAACGGGAAATTTTCAAATTATAAAATACGCAGACCATAGTGGACAACCGATTCTGCATGGGTAAAATAACTAGCAATTACAATATGTATTTGAAAAAAATGCATAATTTTCTTTGCCATGGTGGGCTGGTTTGGGCGGGGTTTTAGGGGATCGGAAATATAACTTTTCACGTATGGGATGGTGACTCCACCAGGAAAGCCATTGAAACAGTCAATGGCTTATGAGACTCAGAAATACCTTTACGAAACTAATTATGTACATGTTCTAGCCACCGGCAGTGGTCATCATACAAATGCTTACATATATCTACTAGTTTCCACTTAATTTTTGTAAGAATCGTCAAATTGATAATAATTTTGTCCAAGAGGTCCATCTTCTGCAAGTTATTCATTGTTTTTTTATCGGGCATTTAATGTTAATCTTGAGTACACATTCAATGGACTTTTTCATATGGATTCTTACACATTATTCACAATTAATTTTTATTTTTGCAGGTCCTGCGATTCCGATGGACCCGATGGAGGCTGCTCAAGCTATATTTCCATCGATGTCCAGGGCCTTACAGAAGTATCTGCGAATCACTCGGCAGCAGCCTCGCCACTGTATGGAGTCCATCCTGGAGCACCTGGCTCTTTGTCTTGCCCATGATCTTAGCCCTAAAGCCTTCCTCGAAAAGTTCTGCATGACCATGCCCGTCTTGCAAAGTGACCGAGAGCATCGACCAGTGCAAACGTGGGGTCTTGTTTGCGACACACTGCTGTCTCGGGCAGTGGAAGCAGGCACAATCTTTCACCTAAGACAGGCGGAGGTGTCCCTTCTGTGTACTGTCAGTAAGATCCCGCACTTCAATGTGACTGAGGAGATCGTGGACCCCAAGAGCAACAAATTTGTCTTAAGGCTCAATTCTGAGACTTCCGTGTGATGACATGTATTTATGTGGCTTTGCTTGTATTCGTAGGGACATTTCATCATCAATGTACGTCGTGGCCCTTCAGTGACCGTACCTGTGTTAATGTGGTGTCCAACATGCCTTTCGTAAAATGCCTAAGCAATATTGACATTTTTTACTATTTTCGCCATTATACTGTGGAATAATGGACTTACTGTAATGGCGCCACATCGATGGGAAATGGCTGATGGCTATGATTCATCTGATATTAGCATAAATCTAACTTAACTGGATGAGCTGACTTAGTGATGAGCCATTAGAACACACCGACTTTGATGGCTGTGCATCCACAGAATGCGATGAAGTGCCAAGGGCAGTGAAATCGAGTATAGAGTATGCAGACGCATGGGATGTCAGACATTAAAATCTTGACCAATAAAATAATACCTGTTCAACGAAATTTGGTTCAAACGTTTTCTTTCTTACCCAGATTTCCAACTTTATTAAGTCGTTAAACAAAATACAAAAATAACTTGCTATTCATAAAATTGTCTGATAAACTGACCAAACATGGTTTCTTTAGAAACTAGGATCTAAGTAAACTACACGGATCTATCTCAAGGTTTTCATGAGCTGGGATGATACGAAATTATGCAGCACGAGACTAGTAATTTGTATTAAGTTTCATTCAAATGTTTCCGTTCTTTCTATTCGTTCAATAATGAACAGGACAAATTACATCAAATAAAAACGCATTTCACAACTAAGTTTTATCGTTATGTTTTGTCTCGCATGCATTTCCAATCATATGAATGTTTCTTGTCATATGCACTTCTTGAAGATTAATACGTTTCTGATTGCTAACCAGTTAGCTCTCTGTTTTGTTAAATTAACTAAATCATGATTTCTTGATAAGATACAGTCTTTGTATCACAATTTGATCATGGATTAAAACAAAATTGGGACAAATTTATTTTTATATTTTTGTTAAAATCTTACAATTCTCCCCGATATTTTGGTCAATAATCTTCAGGTTTTGGAGCCACTTGGTGAAGAGCAGCACTGTAGTTTTACATTACAGTGTGCGATGTTATTTTGCAGTTGGTTTTGATAAGTATTTGATATCTTTATAATACTCCTGTTTAATTTTATGCATTTATTTAGGTGTCATTCAAAATCTTCATAAGAGAAGAGTAGGTACTGATTAATTTAACTAATTTTTTTAATCGGATTCCAACAAGTTCAAAAAGTCTCTCAAAGTATCCGATAGCGGTTTGAAATGGTTCGTGGACCAATATGATATCAATAAATTCTTTCAAGATTAGTCTGTGGAGATTTAAATAGTAAGAAAAACTCAGTCACATCATAACATTCAACTTTGTTAATGTGTACGCCTTTTTGTAATTTATACATGGCAATTCCTGCTGTATTTAATTGTATTTGTAGATGTAACATAGCAAGGCTACGCAAAACAAGTTCTTATTACACGTTTCAAATCACTTGAGTTT
>JAQIXS010006536.1:0-10548 GCA_034700785.1 Rossiulus vilnensis | reverse complement strand
GTGACCGCCTGGGAATACAGGGTGCTGTTGACTGTTTTTTATTTTTTTTTATTTTCTTCTAACGTTGCATAGTAGCATTATTTGCAAAAGGGGGTTTTCACATTTAGTTTTAATCATTTGGACTTATTGTTTTTCACTAAAATGACATCAGGAAAAGATGTTTTAAACACATAAGAACTCTGCGACTTTGCGTTATTCCTTTGTCAAATTGTCTTACTTGCAGGTCGGTCCTTGTGAAGCACCAGACAATATTAAACGACTTTAAGAAAAGTGAATTTTACCAAGTTTCTGAGATTGGATTTTTAAAATTTTAGATTACAACAAATTGCTTTGTATTGTACTAAGAGAGAAGAGCAAGTGTAGGAGTTGAAGGGCGACTACAAGAAACATTTTACATTTTTATTGGCGGATTAGATCTCCAATATTGCAATTTGGGGGATTATTATAAATTAACTCAAACATTATTTTTTAAACTGGATTAATTTTCATTTGTCTTCGTTTCCTATTCACCAACATTCCTGATGACTGTTCGTGAGAGTTGGCAGGGCGGGGACAAGGGAGGGTGATTGTATACCCCCTCCGTTAGACACAGCATTGGTTTTAAGGGAAATGGTATTATTGAAAACAATCCAAATTATACAGTTTTAAGGAGCGCAGTGGCGTACCCAAGGGGGGGAACCGGGGCACGTACATCTTCCTAACCCTCCTTCCTACACCAGAAGGCCGAACGCAGTCCATGATTATTTCATACTATATAAATGAAATTTTCTTGCTTAAATGTCAGTTCCAATGGCAGAAGGGAATAAATATAACTAGTGATAACTTAATTAACGCTTTCAAAAATAATAGCTGGCTAGAAATAGAACGGTAAGCTGATACATGTATCACTAGGAGATCGCAGCATCAAATATCGATACCGAAATACGCCTTCGGATTTTAAAACTTGGCATTATTAATGGTTTATTTTGACACCACAAATCGAGACGATGCCTATATACCTCTTTTTTTTTTAAAGTTTTATTATTATTTCTATGTAGTCCTAATTTGAACGTTTTTTGTCTATACATATATTGAACTACCTAAAGTACGGGTTCATAGGACTGGAATCAATTGACCTGAGATGAGCTTACCAATTACCAAAAGAAGTCAAAATACTGTTTATTTATCATTGCTTGAACAGGTAATAGAAAACATGTATTGGTATTTACAAATAATCGTTAACGATATTCTTCCTGTGCTTGAAACTTTTGTAGTTCCCTGCGTTAGGCTTAATGTACGAAATAAGGCAGACAGGAAAAGCAATGCATTGCATACGAAATAGTAGTTGGTTATCGCGGATGCTATTTTTTATGTATGCGAAGTAAGATAGCTGAATTTGAAAGCATTTACCAAATATTTTAAGAGAAAATATGAGAGAACTAAAATCTGTATCCTGCTGGCTTTCTGTTTTCCAGTGAAAGTATTCATAAACTGTCAAACATTATTATGAATAATTTTTGGTCATTTTCGAAATAGGATTTGAAGCGTGGAAAGCCACCCTATGATTATTGAAGTAAATCGACGAAAGTTATGTCATGGTTTTGTCATCTCACTTGCGTGCTTCAGAAAGGTCATTTAACTCGAGTACTAACTTGATCATCCCGGATGTCATAGCCATTTACCAGCTCGTGTAGGACGTCGTTACCACGTCTTATATGCTATACAGGGTGTCCGTTTGAGAGTTGAGAGCGATAGCAGCCATCGGGAGCAATCTTTCCCGTATGAGCTGCTAGGGAATATGGCCATCCATCATTGTTGTTCTCATTTGATACAGCACTCTAAGTACGGTCCTCTTCAGAGTTTAACTCTCGAGAGGCTACTATCTCTCTCTCCTTTCAAACGTAGACTGCACCCAGCATTAGGTTTCTCATATTAACCTTAAAACTTCAGTTTTAGATTTGTACTTTTACCTTTCCCTAAAATTCCCTATAAAGTGACATTCATTTTTCGACACTCCCAATCTTCTGCAATCAATCAATAAATCTTCTTCAAGGATCTACTTCAGATCAGCAGTGTGGTACAGCAAAAACCAGTAGTTCGGCCAAAGGGTCATAAAGGATGCGGAAACGGACCCGACGCAAACCTCGCGTCACCGCTCCCGTTCCCCAGCGACCCACGACCCGGTCGCTGAGGATTGCCGGCGATGGACGGAAGCGCCGTGGTGCGAAGGGGGCGGATGGGCGGAAAGTAGCCGCTGACCGGGAAGTGGTAGGACCGAGCGAGCGGGGGGGAGACTCGGCGGTCGGGGGTCGACTGCGATGAGCGGTCTTCGTCGTCCATGGCGGCATCGAGGAGCTTGAGGACTTTTCGGAACTCATCGTGGCAAGCTGATGGAGGCGGGGGTGATTCTTCGTCGGAGAGGCTCCGGTCTGTCGCCGGGGATTCGGGCTCCTTGGTCCACGCGAGCCTCGGCAGAGCGGGACCTTCGGATTCCCCGCGGTTTTCGTCGCTCAGTTTCCCGGCTATCGTCTGGCGTCTCCAGCGGATGGGAAAGGAGGAGACGAGCGGCAAGCCGAGGAGCTGGCCACGGTCTCTGGCGCTGAGGTCTCCGCCCAGCGCGGTGACTACGCGCTGGTGACCGTGGCTCTCGGCCAGCTCCAGCGCAGTGCGCCCGCTGCGGTTGCGCTGGCTCAGGTGCAGCACCTGGCGCAGTCTGCCCATCTGGCCGAGCAGCAGGGCCACGATGTCCGAGTGGCCGAAACACGCGGCGTACATCAGCGCCGTGTTGCCGTCCGCGTCCTGCTGCTCCAGGTCGATGCTGGGCTGGAAAACGAGAGAGGGGATTAGCGATCGGGTGCTTGTTAGAATGTTGACTAAGGGGCCCGGTTGTACCAACAAACGTTAAGCAAAAGCCAAGGTAAATCTCTAGTTAACCAAGGAAAAGCATTGAGCCACAGCAGTTAACGATGGGTTAACGTTAAGCCAGCTAATAGGCTGTAATGACATTTTCCTAGAACTCTTAGCTGCAAAATGCCCTCTCTGTTTACTATACCTTAAGTTAACAATCCCTATAGTGTAATGGTGCAACAAAAACCTATTAACCCTTAGAATTTGTGGTTATAGTCAGCCGCAGGTTACCTAACCTTTCATTTAACCTACAATGGTGCAACCGGTCCTTAACATACGATGGTTTAACCGGCCCTAAAGGACTTAAGGCTGAGCCAAAAGGATGCCCACTGTGCAAAAACTTGTTTGTTCAATTGTTTTTGCTTCAAATACTTATTATAGGCCAATATATTGCTAAATTTATTTTTTACTATGTAGACTCCGTCGCCCACTAAGGGTTTCAGCTTGGTTTTTAATTTTAAAATTTCCCGTTTGCTTATGAAAAATTAATTATAAAAAAACGCTGAAAAAAAATCGGAAAGCGTTTGCCATGCAGGGAAGCCCCATTTAAGACTATCGCATAACGGTTTCTTCCCTTTTCCCCTTCCTCCCCCACAGTTTTGTTTTTATCGATAAACGGAACGTTTTGAAATTAGAAAGCTAAGCTGAAACCTTATTCGACGACCAATTCTACATTGTGAAAAATAAATTTAGCAATTATAATAAGTATCTGAAGCAAAAATGTCTGAGTAATTTGGCTTGCATGCTTGGTGTGCATTCTTTTGGCTCAGTTTTAAGACAAGCGTTTCTAGGTCTATAAATGGGTCGCGAGCCCATTCTTGTTGAGTCGCGAAAAGTCATGTCTTTCAACTTACAGACATTTAAAATCACAAGAAATAAATAGGAAGTAAAGAAAATGAAATCAAAAGAAACGTTTTATGGTTTTTGGTCAAAAAAGGCGGGCCCACACTACCTGACAAAACGTGTTATATAGTGAAGCCTTACAACTTGTTATTTAATATTTTTTCTTGTCACACAGGAAGTTATATGTAATTTATCAGGTGTCGATAAAGATAAAAGAAAGTTGTAAATCTTTGTTGCAGTCAGTCTACGCTTGATAACTTATTAGAAAACACCTACTTCATATCCCACGTTTGACACCATTGCGCAGACTGACTATAACATATTATACAACAACGTTTTACAACTTACTTTGATCTTTATCACAACACCTGATAAATGACATGTTTAACAACTAGTTCCATAAATTTATTTTCACAACGATAGCATCAAACGATAACAAGCTATTTATGAAGACAGTAGCTTCTATAACAAAGTTACAGACAAGTTTGTCATACAACAATGTGTTATAATATGCTGTGGAACCAGTACTGAAAGAATTCAATGCGTCGGGGATGAAAGGGGTCTTTCTAATTTAGACATTTCTGGAATTTTTGAGACAGAGATACCTAAGGACAATTCATAGCGTGGCAGACCAGGCAGAGGTAATGTCGTTATGTTTAAAACTAATTTCCTGTTCAACATACCTATCGTACTGTTTATCTTTTATTTCAATACGAACTCTGATATCTAGTCTATCTAGTTTATCTATTCATAAAAAATTCGGAATCTCGGTTTATGAAAGAACTTGAGGAAATATCAGTAGCTTTAGTTCAAGAAGATGTGTGGTTATCAGTATAATTTTTTATCCATGACTTTCGATAAATCATAATCCGATATTGATATGTGTGGTTTAGTCACTTCATTTATCGGAATTTAACTGGTAAAAAGTAGCCGAATTCTACTTCGACATGTGTAGAGGGGTGGGTGATATTGGTGGCCTCATTAGGCCCTATCAGCGCTGTAAAACACTCACGTGATCCAGCAATTGCAGAACCGTTTCCACCTGCCCTAAGATGGCGGCGTGCATCAGGGCGCTGGTGCCCCTCCTGTCGCCCAGGTTCGGATCGGCCCCGGCGTCCAGCAGCAGGCGCACGAACTTGGTCCTTGTCCGAACGTCCAGCAGCTGCGTGCAACAGATGACCAGCGGTGTCTGTCCGCTGCGTCCGTCTCGGACGTTGGTCCCGCTTCCGGCTTCCAGCATGAGCTGAGCCTGTCGGTAGCGCCCGTTCTTGACCGCCTCGATGAGGGCGAAGCCGGAGCCCGGATCGGCCATCGGGACGAAATTGTCATCTTCCGAGTCCTGGTCCATCTATCATTTGTCCTGGCATCTGTCTGGTCAGCTGGAACACGTTCGATCCAAATCAATTCCCAGAAACCACTGTCTCAAGGGCTCAATTGATGCAGCTCCCAAGAATGGTGGTTCTTGGAATTTTCGGCCGCATTCGTGCTCTGGTCGTCGGCTGGGACCGTTCCTACTGGTTACTACGCGGTTTCCAGGGCGCTAGGGAAGTTGTCAACACGGACGTGTTGCACCATTGATCTAGTGACAGTTTAACGATCAGTTTTATTGAACTGGATTCACGGATCGGAGCTGAGCGGTGCACGCGCGTGAATTTCAATCCATCGGGAAAAGGAATATTGCCATGAGACATACATGTACTTGTAATGGTAAAGAGATGATACACATTTTTTTAATATGCAGAAGAATTGAAATAAATTAAAATTATTTCCATTTTCTTTTTCTAACTATTAAGTAGCACTTTTCAAAAGCAGTTATATGTAAATTTACCGAGTAAAGAAGCTGGCCCACCTATAGGTATTAAAAAATACATTTTGTTAAACAAGTTTATATTTAATTTAAAATCGGAATAAACTCGTTTTGTAAATCTCTTAGGCCTATTGCTCGTGAAAAGCCTTGATTTGCCCCTTGAAAGCCCTTGGTGGCTTTAAAATAGTTTCTGCAGGGAATTCGATGTGCTGAAATCAAATAGTTGCAATGATAATGCTTTGCATAATTTGTTTGACAGTGCTTTTAATTGTTCATAAGATGCATTTCTTTTTTTAATTCTGGTTCTAGTAATTTTTGTAACAAGTCTGCAAGATTTTATTTTCAATTGTTGAATGCACCAAATTTTCTTTGAGCACTGTGCATTAGCTCTGTCAGCAAAGGAATTCTTCACATTTATTTTTATTTATTTTAACTAAATTGTTTAAAATAAGTAACGTAACAAAATACAAATGTTTAGAATGTCATGTATTCCATGACTGTCAAAATTAAAATCTCTTTATTGTCAACGGCCATACCACGTTGAAAACACCGGTTCTCGTCCGATCCCCGAAGTTAAGCAACGTCGGGCCCTGTCAGTACCTGGATGGGTGACCGCCTGGGAATACAGGGTGCTGTTGACTGTTTTTATTTATATATATTTTTTTTTCATTTTTATATACTATTAATTCAGAGTTGCACGTTTTTTAAATTTTATTTTCCATGAATGTAATTTTAGCCGATTGCTGAATATATTTTTCCGTATTTTGGACTGTCTTTTTATAGCCTTTTTTAAACTTCTATTACAAAAACAAAATTCATCTTTAGCAGCAGAAATGTAACAATAAATCTCCCGTGTCATAATTGCGAATAAAAAAACCAAAATTTAAATTGTGGTACAGGGTAATTTTTTCGTATCTTGCAGAAAATGCGAAATATTTGGTTAGAATTAACAATTTCCGTCCATTTCGACGTTTTTCCCAACTTTGAACTGTTATATATGGAAATTTTTTAATTGGTTTTCTCGAAAAACTTCAGACTTGCGCTTGCCAATTTTAATACTGTACAAATTATGAAATAATAACATTCGATTAAAATTGAATATTTATATTTTAGATTTCGCTGTATGCAGTTCATATGGTGTCATTTGGTAATTTTCACAAAGTCCTTAACACTCCATAGAGTATAGTATAATTGCAAATTGCAGATCCATCGCCTACCTGATCGAAGTACAGGAAGTAAGGATTGAAGATGCTGACGTTGAACTGAAAATCCTGCGCTTGAGCTCTTAGGTCCGTCATCATGAACGTTCCTCTATCGCTGTCAGAAACGTCTTCCGTCTGAGCAAAGAAACGACTGGCCAAAATGCTTTCTCCATCGTCGCTGAATTTCACATCCAGTTCATAGTGACTGCCCTGGATGAACTAAAAAAAAATAGAAATTCTTCAATTTTGAACCATGGTCAAATGTGGATGTGGACGTTATTCGAAGAATCCTACAGGGTACAGAACCACCCTTTATCATTACCTTCTTTACTTCTTGGACGAATTCCGATTCGTTGTTGAAGGCCAAATCCGTGTAGCGGACGTAAGACTTGAAAGACCTCAACCACGATTCGGACAGCGTCCTTCCGGCCATGTAGGTTTTGTTCTCGAATGTGGTCAGCATGTCCTCCAGGGAGTCTTGCACGTCCACGTCCGAATAATTGTGTCTGCCATCCACCAGGATCTGACCGAGAGAAAATGCGATTGGATTAGGACAGGTTTGCACTTATTCAGTCACATTTCATATTAGATAAATTAAATTTTTTTTCTTGATGAAATGGCCATATTTTGCTATTATATCTAATCCAGTTTTTGAAATTTTTCGTCTACGGCGTTTCTTTTAATAATGGCAAATACCTGTAAAATGTTGAGGCTAAAACCCCGGATTTCAACCCCAAATTCGCAAAATTTTCGTCCATAGCGTTTCTTTTAATAATGGAAAACATTTGTAAAATGTTGATGTTGAAATGCCGGATTTCACTCAATTTTAGCCTCAACATTTTTGAGGCTAAAACCCCGGATTTCGTCACAACCTAAACTGTCTTACCTGAACACGGTATTGCTGGAAGTACTGTGCTTCCAGATTATAAAAATAGGCCGCTTGGGAATTGTAGCGGCAGAGATTTTGAACGTCCAATCCTTCACTGGACATAACATAAGAAATCGTGTGAGACATAAAAAAAAGCTTTCGTAGAAAACTTTCAAATTCTTCCTTCGCCTTGACGTACTGCAGTACCTTAGATTTTGGAGGCCCCAAATGGCAACTGCCAAGTAGCACCCGAAAGACAAAAGGATCGCGATTTTGATCCAGAAGACGTTGAGCGCCTTGGTGAACAAATCTCCCAAAGAGTTTCCTTCCTGCACTTCTGCCAATTGCACTTCCGTTCCTTCCTGGTTTTTGGTGAGCTCAGCGGTGGACATGGTTCCGGTTTTAAGTCCGCCTCTGATGCCGCAATGTCTTCCTGTCCAGGAGGACACTTTGGTGGTTTTGCCCTCGTCTTCGTCTTGGCCACCCGTGCACAACAACCTGTAGAGGGCGCTGCGGTCGGCTGCAATTTTACAATTGCACAATTGTCAAATTGTCGATCATTTCTGATCATTCTGATGAACTGGGACGGTTTGTTATAGAATTTTTAGAATGAAATTTAAGTACGAACGTTTAGAATACATGCAGTATGAAATACCCATAAGGTCAATAATTTACGTCATTATATACCTACTGTATTATGATATTCATTATGACATCCTATTTTATTTAGCTAAATTATTGCTTTAGCTATCCATAGATATCCACGAGGTCAATGATTCCTTTCAGAGCTCTCTTGATCATCTTTATTTTAGAAGGGGAGTTATTGGACATAAATACGTACTTGCTTTGGATGCCGGCTGAACCCTGATGCAAATGAGGCCGTGCCTGTTGTCCTCTTCAAGGTAGCCGGACCATGCCATGCATGCTGCGAACATGGTTATGTGAACCAGATACACGAACAGGATGGAAGTGGCTGCAATTGGATCAACGCGTTCAATGGACACTTAGGGTACGAATACTCTGAAAGGGCATAGTCCTCGGGGGAAGGAAGGTGTCTCACCGATATAAATGCAGAATATGCGAATGGCTTCGAAGGGGGTTATGACCCCGATCCAGAAGGACAGGAAGTCGGTGGCCGATGTGATCGTGATGGATATGCCGGCCTTCTGAAGAGTGTGCTGCAATCGGATCGGCACTGGATCCAGAGGACTCGTTTGGCGCCAGCTGTTGATCATAACGAATGTGTCGTCTAGCCCAATTCCTTAAACGGCACAACTGTCAGTCATTATTCAACTTTAATCGCAACCGAAGTGACGTCAAACTGTCCACTCTCTCCCCTCCCCCTCAAAAAAGCACGGTTTTTTTTTTCACTCTCATTCATGTACATCACAGGCGCTATTCCACACCAGTTATTTGGGGTGTGGCACTTACAACGTTTCGCTTGCACACTTACGTGGCACTTAACGTTTTGGTCTACAACAATTGTTCCATCAAGTGCTCGTTTCTGTTTCAATAATTACAGTTATTATACTGATAATACTTTATTCCAAAAAGGAAAAGGACACGAATTGGGCAAAAAAAAAGAAAAAATGTCACTTACATGGACCCGTCAATATTAAAACACAAAATCGGACAATTCACTAAAGACCGACTGGTTTAAACTATCAAAAAAGTTATTGAAACTTTTCGTAATTAAATATCAATGATGTAAGATTGGCTTGTTGGCTTTCTAACGAAATCGAATCAGTGCTATCTGTATTTTTCCAACAAACTATTCAAGTTTTCTGGAAAAAAAAAATCGATTTTTCAGGACACTTACCAAGGGCGAGGAAAGGCACCGTGAAGTTGATCCCCGTGAACTCCACCCCGCAGTAGATGAGGAACCCGAAGCTGGAGACGATGCCCAGAGTGGTGCAGACGACGCCCATCATCCCCAGCCATGCCTTGCTGCGTGCGCAATCGGTGGACATGCAAGAGGCGGCCGAGAAGACGAACATGAGCAAGAGGCTGATGGCCACGTAAGGGGTGCCCTCCCTCAGGTTCTGGTCCAGCTCGTTCTGCAGGGTCTCGGAAGTGAAGTAGGACACGTTGATGTGGCTGAAGCGAGCGTCGCTGACCACCTCCAAGAAGCGCTTTTCCCACATCAGGCCTCGCTCGTCTTCGGAGGGCGTCGAAGAGGCCACGAAGTAGCCGAGGGACACGGCTTTGGCCTCGGTCACAGTTCCGTTCTCGTCGCGCCTCATGCCGCCCAGGTGAGCCGGAAGTATGATGAGCTTGAAGGAGTCCGTGTCGAAGACTGCCGGATACTGGAGCGTCTTGGCACCGCTCTCTATCTTGTCCATGTAGCCTCCGAGCGCCAGGATGCCGTTGTCCACGCAGGTGCCATGCCAGTGGGCGCACAGGTGGTGGTACCGGAAGCGGTGGCCGTCCTGCACCACCTCCACAGCCTCTCTCACCAGGCGGTCGAGGTCCAAGAGGTCGTCGAAGACCTTGCGCCTGAGCACCGTGCCGCCGTCGTTGGCCACCACCAGCAGGCGACCCACTCGACACAGACTGGTCAGCCTGGAGGCGCTGAAGCCCCCTGACTGGTTCATGGGGAAGTAGTAGTCCACCAGGGAGCGCTCTCGCTTGCTGGGACCGTCTCTGGGGCTGAAGAGGAACTCGGCGTCGTCCACGTAGCGCAGGTTCTGCATGCCGGTGCTCAGCACCAACGTCACGGTCAGCGGAAGTAGGAAGAAGGCCGTGGGGTGGCGACCGATGGCACTGCCCAGGAGACCCAGAGCGCGGCTGGTCACTCGGCTGACCACGTTCTTGGTGCACTTCATGGCGGATGTCCAGTGGCGATCGGAAGGAGGTGATGATGACCGATGGTGAGTCCTGCAATGTTTGGCAAATTCAGCGTTTTAATTGTTTTATTCTACGTGCGTCCTCGAATAGTGTTG
>JAQIXS010006535.1:0-10552 GCA_034700785.1 Rossiulus vilnensis | reverse complement strand
CAATCGGAGGTCAAACTGTGGTTAACTGCAGTTTGACCAGAGGTTAAAATTTAACCACCGTTGGTAAAACCGGCCATGAATGTAGAAAATCCAATTCTATATAGCCAATACACGTGGCGCCATCTGTTGATAGGCATCACAATTTGAAATTATTCTGCACTATTTGATTTTATTGTGTGTTGGATAATGTAGAAAAATATTTGGAAGTGCACGCTTGCGCTTAGTTCTGACTACTGAATTTCATGTTTTCACACAAGAAACACACATTCTTGAAATAGACGAATTTTCATTTGACGAAATATCAAGCCCTGTAGGTGCGCAAACCATGCTTAATAGCAGTAATCTCATTTATCTATTCTTTCTTCTATTTTAACTTGATAGAAAAATTATGAAACAAAAAATCATGTAAAAAATATAAGCATAATCCAGTGAATATGCATGAAAGTAATGCGCTCGTGCAGCATTTCCTACATTGCACAAATTTTCTTGACAACATGATGTGCACAGATGAAGTTTATTTCTATCCCCAGTGATCACGCACTCGTTGGTACAGGAGTCGGAACATTTTCTCTCCATCATCCACACCTTCAAATCCGTTCCATTGGCGCTGTATGCATAACTACGAACCTGCGAAATCATGGGGAATTTTAATTAATAATTTTATTTAATAGGAGTGAAACGCAAGATTGTCGGAAATGATGACTGATCTGTGCTCACCATGCAGAAGCTTTCAGTGGATCGACTGCATACTTGAGTTTCGTTATCTAACCGACTGACGTGCTGGCAATCCTCGCTCTCGGTCAGCGTGTGACACATATAACATTTTGAATTTTTTAAATGTTTATAGCCTTGCTTGCCATCGCTTGTCCTTAGTGAAGCTGTTTTTATTTTTCCATAAATAGAACATCGCAATAATTATAATAGAACTTCATACTGTACATGTATTTATATCTTCAAACGGTATCAAGATATCGACAATAGTACCAATAAAAGTGCCGAGTAGCAAGAATGTGGCTAGTTGACTCGTTGATTTCATGATGCTTGGCTATCAAATAGGCTATATTAGTTTGATTTACATGTCAAATTGAATTATTCTCTTTTGGATAAGCTTCTGACTCATCCTCCGCCATCACTTATCACTGATCTCGGTGATTCGTGATGAAGATGATGTTTACGTAAGGTTCAAGGCTGTACGCTTCCTTAATGTGGGAATGTGGCGCCATCTTCACATCAATTCAGCACAGTTAAAGAGCGGGATTTTTGAAATCAGTTTAGATCGCGTTGTTGCTTTCATAAATTTATTGTTGTGTGTGTATGTTGGTGTTGTTGTGATTTTTTTAAAGTGGGTTGCAAGGGACATTACAACGAAAGTCTGGTGGTGTTTGTATAAAATTGGAACACATAATTCAATGGTCATCTGCTTCTGATATATACTGTCATATACTGTCGGATATGATTGGTTCAGAACTCGTTAAAAATGCACATGCTTACTGCATTTTGCTTTTATGCATGTATCGAAGAAAATTGGGTTACTAACTTAATAACTGCGCATTTATCGACAGACCAGATCAGTGCAACTCTAAAAAAATCCATACACCCTCCCAATACAGAAATTAGACCAATCAGCTTCGTTAATTTTGATCTCGTTCATGTATTTTTTTTTCGAATCGCTCTGGATTGCACGCCTATTCATTCTTATTCCATTTCGTTATAGGCGTCTGCATGCATATTTTTTAATTTTGCCAGTCCAAATCGAAAAGTTATAAACATTTGCAAAAGTAAGTGCATGCCGGTTTGACCGCAGTTATATGTAATAATAGGTATTGTCATAATTTATGTATTGTTGTTATTGCACAATGTCGCAACATTTGTTGTCGAGCTAAGTACGTTTGACGAAAGCGTGGGCCGGACGGCGCGGCTGGCGGACCTATTCATTCGCAAAAATGGCGGACAGTGCTAGTGAAAGTGATTCGAGTTCGGTTGATGGAGGCCCAATAAGTATGATGCCGCCTTCGCCAGTAACTCGTGAACAGTTACAGAAGCGAATTGAGTCCCTACAGCAGCAAAATAGAGTGTTGAAAGTGGAATTGGAAACCTACAAGTTGCGCGTAAAGTCCCTGCAAGAGGAGAATCGAGCACTGCGGCAAGCCAGTGTCACCATTGTGAGTATTTGAACACATGTCTACGCAGTATTTTTTGTGTCAATTTTCTCTCACATTTCATGTCCGGTATTTACAGTTTGGTTAGAACGTAACATTGGGCATGTCTTTTTATCGCATTTTTATTTCGGTTAACGAAAGAAAAGAAAATGCTCGCATTGCATGCTTTGTCCGAACTTTGTTGACATCATCTAATGGAATCCGTCGATTCATTACATAGCAAGCTAAAGCCGAACAGGAAGAAGAATTCATCAGCAATACTTTGCTCAAGAAGATTCAGGCGTTGAAAAAAGAAAAGGAGACTCTAGCCCTGAACTATGAGCAAGAGGAGGAATGCTTGACGAACGACTTATCTCGTAAACTTAATCAGGTTAGTTCACTTTAACAATGTATGTAAATATTTTATTCAGTGGCTTTTGAATATAAATTGATTAACATGAGGGCAAATGTCTTTATGGATATCTCATTGTGTGCTGTGTTGCTTTCATCATTTCAAGTGGAACTAAATGTATGGGCGATCTCAAGGATAATGACCAATGGAAATCCCAATTTGTTTGTTGTAGTTATTTACTTTCCACAGACTTCACTGTTTACAGTTGTTGAAATACTTGCAATAATAACCCTTGACCTTTGCATTTTATGCACTGAGTTACATTTTCTTATCGTTTTCTAGTCAGGCAGTTTTACACCGATAAACCATGGCATTCTTTTGAATTTACGCTTATATTTGAATTATAATTTACCTGCACAGTATCATCTCTCCATATTGCCTATAAAACGTTACCATACATCTTACTTCATCAATGTATGTATGGATATTTTTATACCAGCTGCGTCAAGAGAAGGTCCAGCTGGAACAGACTCTTGAGCAGGAACAGGAATGTCTTGTCAACAAGTTGATGAGGAAAATTGAAAAGTTGGAAGCTGAAACATTGGCGAAGCAAACCAATCTTGAACAGGTTTGCCAATTTCGATTTGATTACAAGCACAGTCGTTACGCTATTGTGAATTTAACATGAAATGTATTATTGTTAAAAGCTACGACGAGAGAAAGTTGAACTTGAAAATACTTTAGAGCAAGAGCAAGAAGCCCTAGTCAATAAACTCTGGAAGCGTATGGATAAACTAGAGGCAGAAAAAAGGTGATCGAACAAGCTGAATTTAATTGAGTTATGGTGAATTCAGTGAAGTAAGAAATGTAACAATTGCATTTTGTTGTGAAGAAATTTACAAGAAAAGTTGGATCAGCCAGTATCTGCCCCTCCCTCACCTTGTGAAATTAATGATGGAGATACGGCTGGTAATCTCACCCATCATATTCAGAACTTGAGAGGAGAAGTAGCTAAGTTAAAAAACCAGCTGCACAGAGCTCAGCAAGAACGTAAGTGTAAAAAAATCTTATTGTATGCTTTATGGTAACAGTCATTCCCTGAAATTTTGTAGTAGTGGTTTCTGCATAAGAGAGAACAAACTTATGTCAAAATTGAGGATGGATTGATTCATTGTAATTTCATTTAGATGCTGATAAGATGGCCCACTATGCTCAGGAAGAGAAGCACATACGTGAGGAAAACATCCGCCTTCAACGCAAGTTGCAAATGGAAATGGAAAGACGAGAAGCTCTTTGTCGTCATTTGTCTGAAAGCGAATCTAGTCTAGAAATGGATGAAGAACGGTAATTTATTGCTTCCATTAATGCTACATTTTACTACTGTTGCTACAAAGATGATTTCTATTTATATTGTAGTCATTTCAATGAGATGGCTTCGCATGGACAAGGTATTCGTCCACGCACAGTGTCCAGTCCTATTCCGTATAATCCATCACCGAGTTCTTCCCGGCCTCTTAGTCCAGGTAAAGTGCAGTTTCAGTACTAGCAATTAGCAGTGGTAATTTAAAATCTCATTTTCATAAACCGTTGCATTCCAGGATTAACATATGGCAGTGGCTCACGTGATGCTTTCAGTCCTCCAAGCCCAATGGGTCGCTGCCCTTCTTGTGGCCAGCCCATTTTTCATCATGCTGGGCCCACTAATGCCTATATGCCAAGTACTTCACCTCCGCCAACCCATTCGGTAAGTAAACAATTTATTAATTTAGCAATGGTTTTCTTTTAATATTATTAAATGTATTACTAAGGGCATTTTATCACTTGAAATTTATAGAAATGAAAATATTATATTTATATGGATTGAACATAGAACTTGAAGTCTTATATTTTCTTTCTTGAATTCATTAATGCTAGCTTGTTTTTCAACGCATAGGACATTTTTTTCAACTCTTGTAAAGGATGACTTCTAGCATTTTGTGCCTTTGTATCTTTCCTTATTTATTTAGTATTTTAATATTAATCTTGTTCATTAGAGACTATAATATCTTGATTCCATGTGTAATCATAAATTAAAATTTTCCTTGTTCCTTGTAGGCGTTAATGCCACGCCATAAAGAGTAGCAGGACTTCCCTGTAAAATAAACTTAAATATTTCCTCGTTAAAACTTAATTACAAGTTTAGAATTATGCATCTTTAAATTTTAAAGGTTAAACAAGGTTTCCCCAAACCTGGAAAACCTGAGATTATCAGAGAAATGGAAATAAATAGTAATTGTGATTTTTTAAATAAGAAAGTCAGGGAATTGTGATTTTTTAAACAAGAAAGTCAGTGATTTGTGATTTTTTAAACAAGAAAGTGAGGAAAATTTATCATATCGATATCAGATATCAAAGCTAGAATTGCTTTCACGTTGCTTAAGGTGTCTTCCGCATGGTAAGATCATAGAAACGTTTGCATTTGCCGCCTAGTGCATACCCACATTCGGTAGAGTATGTAACGTTGCACTTCAAAGGGCAGCTAACGTTTTTAAATGTTTTGAAACGCCATACTTGTAATGACTCCGAGAATTTCAGTAGCATGGAACAGTTATGGACAATCCTGTAATTTAAAATATCATACCAAATACATTTCACACCATTGCTAGTTGTTTGTTAACACCAAAAGTAAAGACATGTCACACCCAGACAGTCCTACATCTATAGAAATGGAGAACTTCCCCTTTTTTAAATCATTCGCAAATGCAAAGAATGCTATGTCATATTTTTGCATTTTCAATGGTTAGGATAGTACAGGAAATTTATTTTAAAAAACTGCTAAAGTCAGGGAAGTTATATTTTATTTCTAGGAGTACTCTGTTTAAGAATCATTGTTTTTTATAGTTTTCAAAGCCTCGTCCTAGCCAGGAACGCTTTGTTAAGCCAGTGGCCCCCCACTCTCCAAACCCCAATCCAGTTTCCTTGCAGCAACATCATTCCCCATCTGGTGGAGGCTCAGCCATGCAGATTGATAAGTGATAAAGAGGTAACTGATGGAGATTTATATTTTATTGTCTTTCTTATTATTGTAAATTTCCACCTGTGTAAAACGCCAATGATAACGATTTACGAATTTTTCTTAATATTATTTTGTGTATGCCTCGTATATAATTTGTTCGTCGCATATTTTGTTACTACTGAAAATGTAATTGCTTATGATTGTCTGTTCTTGTGCATTTCCTCTGGAATAAGTGAGAATCTAATAACTTTGAAAGTTTTGGTATGTCTCCTATTTGGGAGCTGTGATAATTCATTTCCCTATCAAGATTTAAAAGAGTTTGCGCTATTTTTGGTCACTTGAATAGTCACAGATATAGGTTGGTAGTTACTTTATTTTGTCTACTGAGGAAGTTCACTTGTGTTTCATGGAATTTCGTTGTAAACTGGCCGAATGGTCAAAATCTTCATTGTTAGATGCATTGGCATTTGTGATTTCCATATGAACTATTTGAGAAAAACGCTCGATTGCCTGTAGATTGTTGGTAACCTTATATTTAAGGAAAATTTTGACAGTAGCTCCTAAAAGCTATTAAATCTTGTTTCAAATGCAATTCCTTCTAACTTGTTTAAATTATATTTTGATTTATACATTGATTATAATTTTGGCATTTTCGATGTTTTGTATACCTAAGTTTTTGTACTTTTTCACCATTCAATCACTTTCATTATCAAAATGTCAAAAATTTAATTCTTTTAGTAGCATTAATTCATCCGCCATTACTTTACTTTAGTTGGCTTTCACTGAATAATATTTAAATTAGAGATTTTAGATGTCTTGTATTCAGCACTGTAAAGAAAATTTAAGTTGAGTAAAATTATAATGACCAGAACTTGTTTAATATTTGGTTTATGACATTGTATGTAATTTGGAAACTTTTCTTAAGATGGTTCCATGAGCAACAATGCTTCAACAATGGATGCATTATTTAACATTTGCCATTTGTGTTATGCAGAAATCCAAAATACTGTTGAGAATAGATGATTATTGGACTGGTTGAATATTCCAGCTCTTATTGTTGCATGTTATATTTTGTTGGGAAGGTAAAAGAAATTTTCCATAAAAAATATTTGAAGACTCCTACATTTTGGTCTACTGGATGATCACTGATGAAATGCCAGATAGGTTGACTGGTGTGTTATCTGGTTATCATAACGCAAGTTTAATTTTTTTCGAAGTGCTGCGATGAACCGCATTTAGATAAGTTGTTTTTATTATTATTTGATGAAACGTAATTACAGAAAATTATTGATGGAATGGGATGAATGTGTGTTCATACTCATTCACTTGAAATGTGCAGGTCCCTTACTGATTTTTCTCAGCTTGGGTTACGTAATAGGTCGCTTGTGATAATGCACAGAAAGCATATTTATTCGTTTAGTGTATGTTCTGATCTACATTGTCGTCTCTATTAAGGCTATCAAGGCAGCCAAGGTTAGCATGTCGAAATATTCGTCTAAATTATCCATTGAAGAATTAATTAAATTTGAGTTTAATCAAAAAAATTGAATCATAGTGGCATTGGCATATGCATTCAAGTATTTCAAGTTACATCAATTTGGAGACATTTAAACTGTTAGGGAATAGCTTAATAATTGCTTGAACATAATATATATTTACTTAAGAATAGACATGCTTGGCTTCCTTCTTCAATAATATGATATTCTCATTTCTGACACATAATAAGGCTAGCAGCTTTTTAATGTACAATTTAGTTAACTTTTCTTTGAATTCTGAACCTAGCACATTTTAATTATTTAGTGTGTTATACGTTTTTGTTGGAATTTCGTTGAAGTGTTATCACATTGTGATTAATTACTTTGCTGCATTTTTTTGAAAGTTGTAATGTTATCATATGCCTCCAAATCACAACAGAATGTGGGAAATTACGGTTAGTTCAAAATATCTGTAGTATTCTTGTTTTGGTTTAAATTGAAGTATTGTGAATAATTGTCTAAATTTTGGTTGCAGCTAATTTCAATTTTTTTTTATATTTAGTAAAATTTGTGGCTGCTGTAATTATTGACTTGTGATTTTGTTCAACTTTTTATTTCTATAAATATTGGACGATATATAAGCTGAAATTACCATTTGAAATCTTTGTACTATTAGTAATATAGTATTTATGACGGATAGTATAAAGGTTTAATTGGTTAGCAGGGTGACCACACTTAGCTTGAAAAGATAGCAGACTGATCATCGCAATTACCAAAAGCTGATAACAAAAATTCTTTGCAAATATACCTCGATGATCTGATGTGGTACCATGTTAGGTAGAAAATGTGGAATGTGCAAGTTGAGCTCTTGAAATTGGCAACAAATTATAAAATTAAATTTCCAGGCAGTTTCTATAAGTAGTGTAAAGGTTGGATTTGAAGAATTAACTCAATCAATGGTTCCATTCTTACATAGATAACTAGCTTTAACTTGCTAAATTGAGTTTTTCCCGTGTAGAAATGGTCGTCCACTAGAATCTGCATTGTTAATTATTATTTGAAAATGTCTCATTTATTTATAATTTTCAAGTTATTTTGTTTAGAAATAAACTAGGCATTTTTAAATTAGAAAAAATGAATAACTCTTACCTTATTGGACAACCAATTCTAAACATGGGAAAATGTATATGTATTTAGCAATTATAATAAGTATTTGAAGAAAAAATGAGTAGTTTTTGCATGATGGGCATCCTTTTTGGTCGGTCTTGAAATGAAGCAAAAGAATTAAGAGGTAAGCCCATTTAGTCAACGAAGATTATTAATACAAATTTTAAATTGTGTAAAATAATCCACTTTTCGCAGTATTTACATTGCACAGGGTAGAAAAATGGTTGAAAATAGATGAGACAATTTCCCTCGGTTACTAAAAAGTTAATTTTTACAAAAAAAATGTAATTTGGCGTAAGTATCAAAGTGGGGATAATTATAGGACGGCATTTATCTATTTATTTTCTGTAATGTTGAGAGAAGGATAGCGGGAAAGGGGTCAAAAGGGCTTGTAAACACAATCGCCGTCAGGTGCGCACCCAGCATGTGCTGCAAGGCCCGCCAAATTCAAAAGCGACGCATGCTGCTCTCTACCCATACTACATGTAGATGTAGTAGTAACGCGCTTAGCGGCGTTTTCTATCGAATATTTTACTTTCCATTTGCAATTCCAACTTTTAATTTTCATTTAATGACGGCAGAAAGAAAGAAACCCGTTTTTAATGTTGAATAATTTGATCGAAACGTTTCAACAGCAGGTAAGCAATTATAGATTTAATTATTATTACATTGACTTAAAACGGATTAATTTAACCATTTAAAATTTACTTTTGATTCAAAAGGCTACGTGCGCTATTGTGACTCGGTACATTTGCATTTTTTCAATGTATTTGGGAAATGTATTTGAAAAAATATAGTTGGAACGTTTGAAATAAAAGGAGTAACCTGGATAAACGCGAAATTCTGATAATAATACAACTGATTACTTTATTACAAAAATGCTCATTTTTCCTTGCCCCTAATTAAAATGTATTTTTGTGGTTAATCGAACGAACGAGAAACGAGAATGCAAGCGTTTAATACAGTTTAAAATGTCGACATTACCGAAAACGGTATGTCAAGTTATCAAGTACCACTCAGTCGGTATTTAAAGTAAGTAGTTATTTTCGCAATACTTCGATAGGGGGCGGTCCACGCTTTCTTTGGAACTGAGATTTGCATAAAATGTCTGCTACGAAAAACGAGCATATTCGCAAAGCTGGAATGCGATTTTATTTCGATTTTATTCTCAACACAATTGAGTTCGTTGCTTAGCAAGCGAGGAGTGTATAGTTGTTTCTTGTAAGAATATTGGAGTTAATCCTGAGTAAGTATTGAAGACCTGGGTAACCAGTTTTCAAATTATTTTGCGATTATTCCGTGTAGCTATTTTGAAATGAACGTACCTGTGGATTAATATTTTGTTTGGTATTGGACTTACATGTAAGTACAAGTATGCGATTTGTACGATCATACACTCATTTGAATTTAACTACAATAGATGTGTGGTTTAATTATAAGGTGCATGTACAAATCTATCACTTCATATTGCTTTTTATATCTGCTGATTATACTGTACAATGTACAGTAACGTATACAGTATGTGGTAAAGGTGGACTTAGTCATTTAAAAAGGTGATATAAATTTTGAGTTGTGTGCATGGAATTTACAGCGGATTTCCATTGATTGGATATTGACCAATTTTCATTAATACACTTCCAATGCTTGGTTGTATTGAGATATTTAAATTACCGTCATCAGGTAAAAACGTATTTAATAATGGAATTCAACAACAGAATGGTCTTCAAATTGTAACTAGAACTCCGCTACATGTTAAGTTTTTGAAATTTATTTTACATTGTATTACATCGCAAATTCCTACCTATTAAGGGAGCATATACTGAATACATTTACGAATTTTTTTTTGGGAGTTCCAAGCAAAATATACTTGGATTTTTTAGGGGTGGAGGGAGGGATATTTTAGGAGTTCTTTGTTATGATCTTATGATGAGTCCCTATAGCATCACATGATTACTATCTGTGAATACAATAATTCGGATGCGAACGTTTTTTTTAAATATCAATACAATCAATAATTGCAATATGCAGACGATGACATATTTAAAAAACATGCACTGAAATACTTAGTTTGTTGCATTTCCTTAAACAAAATACATACATAAGATAATTGTGAGAATGGTTTTAACATTTTATAGGAGATCATTCGTACATTGTATATGTAGGGAAAGGGAAAGGAACAATAGATAAAGATAATGAAGTAGAGTAGATAGAAGTAAATAAATACCAATTGGAATGTACTCGAGATTTTCTCAAATAACTCTGAAACTCGTCAGTTCAAATCATTTAGACTGCCTTTCTTTTGAGTATCTAGTTTTGACAGCATCAATGAGTAATTCAATGATTTCAGTTATTGATAATACAGAAATTCCCAGATAGAGACCCAAAATTGCTCCCACATCACAAGTGAATGCAACAATTGAATATG
>JAQIXS010006534.1:0-10552 GCA_034700785.1 Rossiulus vilnensis | reverse complement strand
AAAAAGTGCAGATATGCAAAATAAAAAAGTAGAATAGCAAAAAAGGAGGTAGCAAGGCTGAAAATATAAGTACAAGGAACCGTAAACATCATGTTCTAGAAAAACGTCACCATGGCAACCGTGGAACTAACGTTCTGGAAACCGTGACGCTGGTAACTGGGCTAAATCAACTATAAATCCTCATTTCTGAACATTTTTTTGTGTGGTTAATACTATTTTTTTCATTGGATTTTAGCTGCTGACCCATTTTATATTTATTTTCTCAGCTGCATCTTTTTCTCTCTGATTTTTCCCATTCTTCAAATTCCACATTTTTTGTTTATTTTCCTTATTTGTCTTCCTGGCGTCCCATCACGGCGTTCAATTTTATTGACTGGTTTATTTACTTTAGCAAAAAGGCAGTTGTTGTTTTTTATCCTCCAAATTTCGCCAGACCTGTTTTTTTTTACCGTACCTTTAAAATGGTTAATGCATTTCGTCCCACGCATTTTTTTTTTAAAAAAAAATATTTTTTTTTCAAATCCTGGCACCACGATGCAGTCAGTTATAATTATTCAAACTATCAAAACCAAAATTGTGTATTTATTTGTAATCGGAAAATCTTTTGATAGAATTTCATCGCATTGAAAAAATATATATTGTTCATGATTTTTACCGAACATTTCTGAAAGATTTTTTTCTGAATTTTGAAATTAATAAGAGCAGAAGTTAAAATTTTCCCATTTCCAATAAATATACTCAAATAATTAACAGTTTTTAATTATTTTTAAATGTTTTCTCCAAATGTTCACCGTTCATACCAAACATTTCTCGAAGAGTTTTCTGAATTTTGAAATTAATAAGAGCAGAAGTCGAAATTTTCCCATTTTCAATAAATATACTCAAATAATTAACAGTTTTTAATTATTCTCCAAATTTCACCGAAATATTCACCGTTTACGCGTGCGTTTTTTCGACAGTAATATTTTCAGAATATCTTATCGAAATGGGAGTGGTTACAGAAATAATTTTATATGGTCGTATTATTTATTATTGGACTTTATTGGCCGCCCGTAAAACCCTTTTATTAATTTTTTGATATTCCTAACTTTATTTATTTAATCCAAACAAAATGAAACCCGCCGGTTGTTTTTTTTTACTCATTTTTTTATATATTTTTTTATTTATTTACGAAATGCATTAACATGGCGAGGAATCCCCTCTTGATAAACAATGAGAAATATGTTCCAGATCTAATAAAACTTGTATAAACATACCAAAAAAAACAACATAGTTTTGGGGGAGATTTGGACGGGCGGATCCCCGAATTAAGGCAAGGGTGGAGTCCGCATTTTTTCGGAAAAAAAAAATACACGTATAAATGTGAATATATATTAGAGAAAAAGAAACCTAAAATATTTCGGAAGGGCAAATGAATTACAGGGTCAGAACGTCGAAAATTCAGTCCAGTTTTTTGACAGCACTTTTCATTAAACCAAGGTTGGAAAAAAAATATAAAAAAATTACAAAAAAACTTATTTAGTAAATTCGCAAAATATTGCAGTAAACCAAAACTTATATATAATGCAGAATGAGCTTTCAGGCTTAAAATTCAATAAACTAATAAATTGCCCATGTGTAGATATGTGTAAGACTGTTTTTAGTAAAAAAATTGTGATATTGTATTAACCATACTGATATCAGTAGTCCCAAAAACCAATATAATACTGATATCACTAGGTATTTTGGTATCAGTAGTCCCAAAAACTAGTATATATATATATAGTTATACCAGTATATAAACAATGATAACACTAATGTTACAGTGATATCACTAACCATACTGATGTAAGTAGTCTTAAAAACAACCATAATACTGACATAACTAAACGTATTGATATCATTAGTGCCAAAATCCAGTATACAGTATATAAATAGTGATATAAGTACATAAATAATGATATCACCAAAACCATACTGATATCAACAGTCCAAAAAAAGACTATAATACCGATATCACTAAGCATACAGATATGAGTAGTCCCAAAAACCAGTATATATATATATTGATATCAGTATAGAATCATACTGGTATCAGTAGATATTCACATTAGATCTTTTTTTTTTAATTTTTTTTTATTATTAGCCTATTATACTGGAGATTTTCAACCCTTTATGTACGAAATGGCATTTTGAAGAAAAGAAGAAATAAAGACAAAAAAATGATATAAAAATATATATCAAAACAAATCAATGAGGCGGAAATTGGATACGTGATGCCCTTTTAAAAACAATAGACTCATTCTTTCTCTTTTGTCGTCTCATTCTGCGGATATTAAAGATTATTGAATAATTGACATTTGAGGAATATCAAAAAAAAAACACACAAAATATTATACAACCCTAGATAAGATATCAGTATGTGATTTCATACTTATACCAGTACGATTCTATACTGATACCAATATAACCTTAGTGAAAGCAGTATGATTTTATACTGATATCACTATATATATACACATGCAATGGTTTTTGGGAATGCAGAGATCAGTATTATACTTTTTGGGAATACTAATACCAGTATGCTTAGTGATATCACTACATTTTCTACTAATATCAGTATGCTAAGTGATCAGCGTGTGATTCTTTACTGACATCAGTATAGCCTTAGCGATATCAGTATGGTTTTATACTGATGCCAGTAGGCCTATGATTCTATGCTGATATCTATATATATAATATGAGTACAGAATTATACTGATATCACCAAGGTTATGCTGATATCAGTAGAGAATCACATACTGATCACTAAGCATACTGATATTAGTAGTCCCAAAAAATCATTGCATGAATATATATACACACATGCATATAGTGATATCAGTATAAAATTATACTGCTGTCACTAAGGTTATACTGGCATCGTACTGGCATAAGTATGAGATCGTATTGATATCAGTAGAGTATCACACACTGATATTTTCTCCAGGGTGACTTTAGGTAGATAAATTACCACTCCACAAAACAAACAAAGTAATATTTTGTATTTTTAAAAAAGTCAGATTTGGAAAATTTTGGCAATTTTCATTCCTAAAATCCCACTTTTGTTAAAAAGTTTTATTGAATTGAATTGAATGATATTTCCTTCCACAATCAACTTAAACTTCCTGATAGTAAGTACAAATCCCTCCAAGTAACAATTCCTTTGTATTGTTTTTTTTTTCTTTCTTAAGTACAGGTAGAAGGAGTTACTAAGAGCGCCCTAAGCGCCCCCTAAGTGTAAGTCGAGGATCTTTTCTCACAATTACTGAAGCTTTTATTGAGCCTTCAAACTCGAAATGAATAGCGTCCGAACTTTGACCTCCCTCCCCATTGTAGAGGCCCATTAATCCCCTAACGCCCCCTATCGGAAAAAATTAAGTTAATTCGAGACGGATCTTAATTTCAATGGACTTAATTAAGCATTGTTCGAATTGGGACAAAAGGCTTAAAAGTTATCTTTTGTTATTTTTGAAAAACGTTTTACGAGACGTCATTACTTAAGTTTTTTTTGTTTAATGTTGCAATAAAAATTAAATGAAACCCCTAAGCGATGGGGTCAAATTTAGTACCCCTCTTATCCCCCTAAAACCAACCCCCCAAAAATAATAATGAAGGTAAAGTAGCTTAAAGGAGGATTAAGAATGACAATAACAAAAGACTGATATCGAGTTCGGATTAAAAGAGGATTTAATATCTGAAACTACTTCAGTCGTTATTCAATAAAAAAAGAGGATTCCCTGGAGAACTGATATCTACTGATAGTACTGGGATAGTACTTGGGAGTACTAATATCAGTATACTTAGTGATATTATTATTATAGTGTTTTTTGGAATTACAGATATCAGTATTATAGTGGTTTTTGGGACTACAGATATCAGAATGCTTAGTGATATCACTATTCTAGTGGTTTTTGGGAGTACTAATATCAGTATGCTTAGTGATATCAGTATTACGGTTTTTTGGGTCTACTGATATATTAGTACGCTTAATGATATCAGTATTCTAGTGGTTTTTGGAAACTACTAATATTAGTATGCTTAGTGATATCAGTATCATGGTGGTTTTTGGAAACTACTAATATTAGTATGCTTAGTGATATCAGTATCATGGAGGTTTTTGGAAACTACTAATATCAGTATGGTTAGTGATATCAGTATTATAGTGGTTATTGGGACTACTAATATCAATATGCTTAGTGATATTGGTGTTTTGGACTACTAATATCATTATAATTAGTGATCATAACACTGCATTTTTTACTGATATCAGTATATTTGTACTGATATCTAATGTACTGATTATACTGTTCTTCCCACCAGGGTTGTCTTCTGGTCGAAGTATCAACGAAATCGATTACAAATAAATTGAATCAAAAATAATTACGAAAATAAACAAATGAAAAATTAAACATAACTGAGGAAATTTGAGAGTAGAAATTTGTGATAAGAATAAAAATCACTTAAATTAGATCACGATGGAAAACACAAACAGGTCACTGTTATGAGGTCACAACATTGACATATTTCTGAAACAATAAATTATATTTTAAAAACTTGTTTTAAAATATAATTACGAAGATGTTAAATTTGTATTAAAATGTGTTTTTTTTAAATATTTAAATGAAACAAGATGAGAATTCCTTAAACACATTTAAAGATAAAGTTTCATTCTAAAAAAACTGTAATGAATATCAGCAAAATTCGTAATCTGTGAAACGTGATTAGAATAATTTATAAACAAAAAGTAAATTCTTAAATTAAAAACATTTAGGAAAATGTTAAAAATTATATAAAATTGATCATAAACTTAAAATGCGATTTCATTACGTACTAATTGAAAATTGCGCCAATTATTAGCAATTTTTTTGGGGAATTTTGCACACACAAAAATTTTATTTAGTATTTTGCGTACATTTTTTTCTCGAATTATTGGCGTTTTATTGCGAGTGCATATTATTCACCAAACTTTCAATTCAAAATTTTGACCCTTGTTGTTTCAAGAAACACAAATTCCGATCACGTTCTATTAAATTTTTACAAATTTCAAATTTATTTACTTCTATAATTTGAAATCTATCTTGTTATTACATGAAATTACATCGTTATTATTACAATGTATTATTATTATTAAAGTATTTCAAAAAATGCACCCTTTAACTATTTCGAAAAACGTAATTCTTATCTCGTCCAATTACAATTTTTTTTTCAAAAAAATATTTATGGTCGACCCTCGTTGACCTCTCCTTCCAAATCCTTTAATTTAAACGTTGACCTCTGACCCTTGGCATAAAACGCGAAACAATGCTGGCTGACACCTCCTTTAACCCTTTTTTCACCCTTTGCAATATATTTATATTTTATTTTCATCATTCATTTACTGAAAATGTGATTCCAAGCTGAGTGCTAAATTAATTATGCATGCAAGGTGAATAGATGATTTTTAAGAAAAAAAATTAAAAAATTCAAAAAAAAAAAAAATGAAAAAAAAACATAAAATTGAAGATGGGCGAACCAGTGGTCACCATCCAAGATAAAATATTGAAATAAAAATATCAAAAATATATCTTCCTTCAAATCTATTTTATTAATTTCACCAAATATATGAATATGGAGAAAGTGGACAGGGCCCTGGAGAAGAGATCAGTATAACCTATACTGATATCAGTATAGAATCATAGATATCAATATAACAGATACTGATAATCATAGATATCAGTATAACTGATACTGATATTAGTAGCTGTTACAATGATCAGTTTTGTCAACCCAAGCGCGCAAGATGCGTCTCTCTCACTCCACTCGCCTATCCTAAGTAGTTTCCCCAAACGCAGTTTCTAAATTCCAATCGATTTGCAATTAGCACGTCTGCATCTCCACTGTCTTCACGGGTTATTAAACACCAAAATCCTTTCCAAACGAAGATTTAAGTAGGCGAAAAAAGTCACGCATTTTTATACATTTTATCTGTTGACATTAAAAGCTAACACTAAAAAAATATAAAAAAATGCTAAAAAAAAAAAGGCAGCCCTATCTTAAGCCTTAGCAGCAACGATGGAGGCTTATTATTGAGCTTCGATGTTGGGCTAGAAGCCGACCATCAGATATTTCTGGCAAATAGTCGTCAGCCATTTAAGCTTCTAATCTCCGTCGGTTTTATCTCAAATTGAGAGGCTTTTTTTTTATTTTTTTATTTGGTCGTGTCCTCCAATCATCATCCTGGTTTGCGAGCAACGTTTTCATTCATTCGGCTTTTTTTTCGATTGCGTTCTCATTCGCTCGTTTTCAACCGACATTGGCCCTCATCAGCGTCAGCTTCATCAACGTCCATTGAAAACGTTCCACGGGTGAGTATCCTCACCACACTTCCTCCCACTCTCACGACCCCCTAAAGACGCCAGGACCCGGGTTTTGAAAGTCCAGGTTCAACGCGAGCACGCTTTCGGTCAATTTTTGTAAACAATTTGTTTAGTAACGTATTAACGTGTACGTGCTATGTATGGGTTGACGTGCGTGGTAACCGTAGAACGTGTTCTTGTTGCTCACTTTGAAATTGAGAAGAGTAACATGGCAACCGAAGAACGTGGCATTGTTCCATTTTAGAGTAGAGAATAGTAACCTAGCAACCTTAGAACGCGGCGTTCCGTTCACAGGAAAAAGAAGGCGTAGCCATGGCAACCGAAGAACGTGACATTGTTCCATTTTAGAGAAAAGTAACCTAGCAACCTTAGAACGTGGCGTTCCGTTCACAGGAAAAAAGAAGACGTAGTCATGGCAACCGAAGAACGTGGCATTGTTCCATTTTAGAGAAGAGAAAAGTAACCGAGCAACCTTAGAACGTGGCATTCTATTCACAGGAACAAAAATACGTAATCATGGCAACCTTGGAACGTGGCGTTCTATTCGCAGGAAAAAGAAGACGTAGCCATGGCAACCGAAGAACGTGACATCGTTCCATTTTAGAGTAGAGAAGAGTAACCTAGCAACCTTAGAACGCGGCGTTCCATTTAGAACGGCGAAGGCGTAACCCGGCAACCTCAGAACGTGCACGGGGCGTTCCCTGAAAAGCGAGGACGCAACCGCGGAAAGCGCAGAACGCGACGTTCCATTTTGGAACGAACGTAACCATGGCAACGAAGGCGTCGCATTCGATTTCAGATTCGATATCGAACCCGAGGAATCCGTTTTTACTACGCAACCAAATAAAAAAAAAGTGGTGTAAGTGCCATTTAATGCCCCCATTAATACGGATTTATGGGTTTGAAATGGAGCTAATGATATTTCTCCCACGCATTTTTTTTTTTTTTTAAATATTTCATTTCATTTATTATGAAACGCGAAGCGTGTCGAGCCAAAAGGGCGTCAAAATGAAAATGCAATGTTTAATGGCTTCATCGATCCGGGTTTGCAGCAAATGTTAAAAGGTTTTTCGAATGCCCACTTCAGATATGACATTTCTGCGGAAAATGTGTCTCGATAAGCCAGGCTACGTTATTCAAAAAGCTAGCAGGCGATTAGTTTGACCTAGTCGTTAATTGGATTCGCACGCTGACCAGTGGGCAGCGGCCGGCGCTGACCACTACACTACACCTCAGTCAGCCAAACGAGGCTGATGACTCTAGCAATTTCACTCAAAAAACAGTAACAATAATCTTCCTTCTACTAAAACATCCTCCGCAATTTTCGATTTGAACAAACAACCCTCAGCCCGCCGAAAGGTTAATGGCGTCGTTGGGACCACACCCCCTCCCAAAATAATAAAAAAAATGAAATTTTATATTAAAAAAAACTAGATGTGTAAAGTATAGACACTCGTAATTACGGAACGTACACAGAAGCCATTGCATTGAGTTCGTTAGGCCTAGTGATGATAAAAGCGTAGTTTAAATGGGGGGGGGGAGGGGAGGGAAATTGAGTGGGACAAAAATGGCGGACGACATTTTGAGAAAAGGACCGTTAAAAAAGATAAGCGGCTAACATTTCCAGTGCCCAACAATCCAGTTTTTTTTTTCTTTTTTATATTCCTTTCTCCTTATCAGATTAAATGCTAATGATCTCTGACTGGAAAAAAAACATGGCCGCTCGTGTACTCGATTACCCTTTTGGGAAAAGGGTAAAAAACGTACTTGAACCACATGGGTGTCTGGAGGATGGATCACTGGCCAATTCAGGGGTGTGTGTGTGCGTGTTATTCATTCGTACCAGAAACAGAAAATATATACACATGCAGCACATGGGGAATTGTGGAAATGTCGAATGGAATCAAAATTCGTTGTGTACGGAATGATACAGAAACATTCAGAAATATGCACTTTAAATATTACAGAAATGAAAGAAATCCTATATTTTCATATTTTTATGGAAACCATACCAAAATTCCTATAATTTTTAGGAAACCATACTCTGTTTCCTATATTCTCATATTTTTTAGAAAACCATACTATATTTCCTATATTTTTTAGGAAACCGTACTATATTTCCTATATTTTCATATTTTTGAGGAAACCATACCATATTTTCTATATTTTCATATTTTTTTAGCAAACCATACTATATTTCCCAAATTTATACATCTATATTTTAGGAAACCATACTCTGTTTCCTATATTTTCATAATTTTTAGCAAACTATACTATATTTCCTATGTTTTCATATTTTTTTAGAAAACCATACTACATTTCCTATACTTTCATATTTTTTAGCAAACCATGCCATATTTCCCAAATTTTCATATTTTTTAGCAAACCATACCATATTTCCTAAAATTATACATATATATTGTAGGAAACCATACCATATTTCCTATATTTTCATATTTTTTTAGCAAACCATACTATATTTCTTATATTTTCATATTTTCTAGCAAACCATACTATATTTCCCAAATTTATACATATATATTTTAGGAAACCATACTATATTTCCATATATATTTTAGGAAACCATACTATATTTCCATATATATTTTAGCAAACCATACTATATTTCTTATCTTTCTCGAACAATTATCCAGCAATTTGTAGGGAAATAAAGGATGAATTTACTAACCGAAAATTGACAGGGTAAGCCTACAAACTGTACTTCAGAAACAGTTTGTAACATGATAATGGAATTAAATTTATCAATGAAATGAAATTAAGAATTTCATGAAAATCCCTTTTGACAACACGGAAGTGGAATAAAAACTGAGGAATGATACAAAAAAAAATATTCAGCAATTCGTACTTAAACGAAATAATCCTCTTTTCAAAACTTACGTCATCCCATTTAGTGGTTTTGACATTATCTTAATTTCCCACTCCCTCATTCGCGATACGACAAAACTGGATTTATAATAATAATAGGGGGGGAAAAAATCCAATCAAACCAGATTTTTTTAAAAAAATGTAATGGCATGGCGTCATTAAAATCTGCTGATTACGCTTTGTTTCGTTTCGTCAATTAATGAGAAAAGCAATAAAACGCGGCTTTTATTTCAGGCTGAATGAAAAAGAGGCGTTTGCTTTTTCGACAGAATGGAATTCAATAATAACAATGAAAAATAATGGTCGATGTAATGACGCTTCATAACACGCGTTCGCCACCAAATAATAAAATTTATTGCTAATAAAAAGAAAAAAATGCAGAGGGAAGGGTGCGACGAAAGCATCGAAAAACGTTACATCAACTTCGTACCATTTATTATTTTTACGATAACGTGCAGCCCCATTCGACGTCGAAAAATCAACCAAACTCGCTTTATTTCAATTGAAACTGAACCATTTTCAACTTACAGAAAATGCATTCGTTTCGTTGAAAAGACTAAGCTCCTCCTACTGGTCACGTGATTCGCGTGGGCGTGCCAGCGATTGTGATGGAACGTAACCATGGAAACCAGCGAATGCGGTATTCTAGGTAATCCATGACAACCGTGGAACACGAGAATCGTAACCATGGCAACCGTGGAAAGTAACATTCTCTAAACGGAGAAGCCATGGCAACCATGGAACACGAAAATCGTAGCCATGGCAACCGTGGAAAGTGACGTTCTATAAACGGAGAAGCCATGGCAACCATGGAACACGAAAATCGTAGCCATGGCAACCGCGGAAAGTGACGTTCTATATACGGAGAAGCCATGGCAACCATGGAACACGAAAATCGTAGCCATGGCAACCATAAAACACGAAAATCGTAGCCATGGCAACCGCGGAACGCGGCTTTCCCAATTTACATTTTGAAGATGAAATTTTCCACCGTTTTCTTACAATGAATAATATATATTTTTTAATTTGTTTATACATGTAGATTCATGGAAATCTAATGGAATCCATGGAAAGGTCGTTCTAAATCTTGATTGAATATAAGATAAGTTTGCAAAAAATAGGAAAATATAGGCTAATTTAGCACCAAAATAAGAAAAAATATGGGATAATTTGGCAAAAATAGGAAAATATTATAGGATTTCGAGTGCTTGGTAGTACAGTGAAAGCTCGATAACTCGACTTCCTATAAATAGAATAATACGCTAACTCGAACTTTTAATCAAGTCCCG
>JAQIXS010006533.1:0-10552 GCA_034700785.1 Rossiulus vilnensis | reverse complement strand
GTTGCATCATTGTCTACAGTTTCAAAAATACATCTTTAGCTTTGCCTAACGCTTACTTCTTTTAGCAACTATTTAGCAACATGTAAAATGATGGTAAGCATTTTGCAGATTGATGAGTGTACTCTTAAATTTACATGCAGTTTTAAGGACGTTTTTAAGGACGTAAAATATGATATTTTTTTTGTAATACCCAAACTGTTCTCAAAGAGACAAAAAAGTTCATCACAAATGGTTCAGATTATGTATTCATTATTATTGGAATCACATTGTTATAAAATATTCGAATCACAACTAATTTTAGTCAATGATTTCAAAAATTAATTGGTTTATAATAATTCAAGAAATGCCTTATGCGAAATGATAATATTCAATGTTAAATCACTTGTTCAATTGTAATGAAAATTAAACAACAGACACGGGTGGAAAGGTTAACTATGGCCATGTATGGGATTATATATTGTATGTCATACCTGACCATTTATGACTATACATTGGCATGGCAATTAAAGGTAAAGATAATATTTGGCTGAATGCATGTCCATGTATAATACCACATAAATTCTGCCACAAAATCTTATGCAAAATGAATTGTTCGACGCATTATGCGCTTTTTAAGAAGTTAATAAAAATAACAGCACAGACTGTTAAAGTTTCTTCAACACGTGAGACTAAAGGACTGAGTTGGTACAGTTGTTATTCAATGTCCACTAATTATTTCATGCATAACTATGAGACTTTTGGGTCGGGCTAACAGTTGGCTTTTTTAACTTATCCAGTTTCGCATTTTATTAAAGATGGACCCTAAGCAAAAATAGGCCTAATTGTTTTGATGATTTGATTAGTCCAAGTCATCTTATGCAAAATTAAATTGTGACGTACTTATGGCTTCTTTTGAAAGCACAATAGTCCTATACTTCGTCTGCAAAGGACATTAAGGAATTAGATACAACACTCGATCAACTCTAAATTAAAAAACGAATTCACAAAATTACGGTCAATGCTTAAAACATTACTTACTAAAACACATGCAGAGTTTAAAAACTCTACTTTTGGAACCTCATTAAAATCAAATCCAAAATCTGTCTGGAAATATGTAAAATCATCGCGCTAAAATAATAATAGCCACATTAATGTTTTAATAAACAGCAAGCAAGCTGGCATAGTAAACAGTTACTGCTAACATGCTTAATTCACGGTTTCAGAGTGTATTCACTAGTAAACATGAACAATTTTCAGCAGAACTTCCAATGCTTACACATGAATTTATGCCTAAAATTTTAGTTTGTAGGGATGGAGTGCTTAATCTTCTTTTGCCTCTAGATTTAAACAAATCGTCAGGACCATACAAACTCTCCCCTAGAGTTCTAAAAGAATTATCCAGTAAAATAACCCCTTCTTAACATATTTATTTCAACAGTCATTGGATTCCGGAGCAGTACCGAGCGAATGGAAGGATGCGTGCATCTGTCCAATATTTAAATCTAGTTCTAAGGTAGATCCAGCCAATTACTACCATGTATCCTCTATGTCCGTAATTTGTAAGGTTTTGGAACACATAATTTATACAAATGTGATGCATCACCTAAACGGACGCATAGCATGGTTTTAAAAAGGGTTGATCTTGCGAAACGCAGTTCGCCTTATTCAAATGTAATATTCAGGCAAATTTGGACATTGGAAAAGAGGTAGATGCAGTTTTTATCGACTTTGCCAAAGCATTCGATACTCTGCCTCACCAAAGATTGTTTCAAAAATCAAAAACTTTTGAGATACCTAAGCAAATTCTTATATGGATTAAATCATTTTTGTCAAATCGCAGTCAAAAAGTAGTTATAGATGGAATCCAGTTGGGTCAATGTAAAATCTGGAGTTCCGCAAAGCAGTGTTTTAGGCCCCTACTGTATGTCAGTGATCTGCCTAATCTTCATTTTTGTTATTCTAAACTTTTTGTTGACGATTCTGCACTGTACAATGAGGTCAGAGTTGACCATCCATTAAGATTGTGACGGAATCTTGACATCTTATGAGAATGGTGCAGAACATGGGAGCTTTTATCGGCATACGCAAGTGGCAAGTGTATTTACCACCATAAGCTGTAAATTGATAAGGGAAAGCTAAACATAGTTTTACCATGGAATGATAATGTCATTTTGCGCTTCTTAAATTCACTCATCATAATTTGGAAGGCTTAGCAATGAAAAATTACAGATAAGCAATACTTTATGCGGATATTTTAGACTTACCTCGCACTTTCGAATAGTCTTACATTCGGCTGAAGACTAAGAGCATACAACCTCTAGGATAAAAACCAACTTGTTGGATTTGCCTGGCACATACATGTAAGCTACATGTTTTATTCATTTTTAACACCAGAATATACTATTTAAGCTTAAAAAACATTTGTAAAGAAATTGCGATTGTTTAGTATCAATTTTTATAAAAAAAATTACTCTAAATGTTAGTATTCAAGCTTTCATCCGTGTTAAATAGGCCTAGGTGAAACCAATCGTGCCAGCCAAAAATCAAAAATAGTAATCTTTGATTTGCTGGGTACATTGAGTAGCTCATTTTCTTCTCGAAGTTCTGAACACGAATACATAATTCTCTTTAATCCTGCCTATATCGGTCACTGTGTGCAACTATTTGCATTCGATATTTACGTATCGTCCAAACCTTTTAGAATAGCATTTTTTTTATGAATTTAGTGCATATTTTGATGTGAGACAATTCTTGGCAAAATTTGCATAATTCTTTTCTTTCCTGACTTAATGGCGTGCCCCTGACGCTCGTTATTGATGCTCACACGTTTAGTTGAAGCGCCACAGTTACTTAATTTTTTTAAAAACAGTAGCAGCTTTAAAGGTAGCTGAACCTTTTAATGTTTATACCTACCAAAATTGTATGCATACAGCATATGCTTATTTTAGTGGATATTTAATAATAGATATAGTGTAAGTTGAATCGCTTAGAGAGTAATTTCGCTGAAATTTATCTTTATTCAACACGAGAAATTAAAATTAAGCTATACATTTTAACCACATTCACAACATAAAAAAGACAAAATTGAAAAATCCGTAACGCCACGTTAAAGATAGGTTGATTGATTGATAATGAAAAAACAATCCGTTTTCAGAGATATTTAAGTTAACGAGAAATGTTTAAATTATACAAAAATTGAAAACTTTATAAACGACTAATTCAGCACTTGAAAAAATAAATGTAGCAGCTTGGCCTAAACTAAGTGTTTTGTAACAAACATTATAGACGAGATCTACACTTCGTTTTTGGCAGAGAATCCAACCAAACATCCAAACATAAACATTGATACAGTTAATGTTTAGCTATTCTTCAAATGCATTTTAGAATTAAGGTATCATCATTCTGTTTGTTAGCAGTATATTACACAGCATGCCGAGCCGAGAAAATTAGCTTTTTCTAATGATGATTATGATAACCATGACGGTAACAGTTATAAAAATACATATATGTGAAGAATATAAATAATTTTCGGTTTTTTTGCTCATAAAAATATTGTTACCACCACATGTATATTTTAGAGCAGGGCTGTTTTAGAGCATGCTCACTAATTCGCATCACGCAGGTTAAATTGGCCTACAACTTTTCTATACAATCTGTAAATTTTATGGTTGTTTGTTAAAATAAATTTCGTTACCGTATAATCTGCACAAATCAAATTTCTTATCACTAATTTAGTGGAGGAATTCTTTAAACGAGACCCCACATTTAAAACCAATTATGGAACACCACACCTATTTGGTTGCATAGTATTGGTCTTTTTTGATCAATAAACGTTTTCCTTTAGCATAAAATATTCAGAAACCATCGGTCGAACGGCTATTGGTATCCAATCTTTACTTGATGAAGACCAAATCTAGTGGTTAGTGAAATGTATATTGTATTTGCCTATCTTTAAGAGACTAAAGAACTTTAGTTATTAGTTTGAATAATTCCAAATATTTGCATGCATAATATGTATTTTAAAAACAGACAAAATACGAGAGAAAAAACAATAAGACAATGTGAATACCATGTCGTTTATCATAAGAACAGCACATTGAGCTAAATATCGATTCTAATTGCAAAATCTTCCTTCCCGTGCTTCCTAATGACATTGTTTCAGATCTAGGTAGGCTGAGGAAGTTAAAATTAAATTCGCAATGAAAATGTAAGCTCGCCAGGTGCAGAGTAGATAAACAATGATTCATTTTGGCACTAAGTGTTTATGCTTAGCATTTTCATTATCATCAAGGCTCAGTTTTATAGTCAGAATAATACGGGCTGAGTATTGTTGAATATTCACTCAACTATTAATATTCACTTTCCATCAACATGTCTGCTTTTGTAATATTCAATTTTCTCAATCGAAATGAACCACCGCCTTCTAAACATTTTATCATGAATAAAATATGTGTATACCACAATGTATTATGTTTTATGCATGTCCCCAGGTTGAATCGCTTAAAGCGTGTTTCGTTTAAGAATTACTTCTTTTACTTATATTTGATAAAATGTTCTGATCAGGTATAAATCAGTTAGCTATAATAAATTTATGGTTGTTTTTCTGTTGCAATTCTCAAGAAATGTCTCAAGGAAGTGTATAAAAATGTACAGTAGTTTTGCAAAATACCAGCAGGCTTTCATTCATACATGTCTAAGCGAGTTGATATAGCCAATTTCAGCATTGCAATACATGGATTGTGTTGCGGGCAAAATACAAGCTACCCGTTCACATTTTGCGTTTGAGCACTCCAAGATATTCTCTCTAAATAATTCTCGATTTTAAGAGCTTGAAAATTAGCAACCGTTCACATCGATTTCTGCTGGAACACTCATTTTATTTGAAAGAACTTTTTCAAACAACAAGAACGGTTTTTACACATTCTTAGAGTTTTCCCACCTGCAAGAAAAGCATGCAACTGAAACTCATATAATAAATTCAATAGACTTCTTATACAAGCAACTCAAAACCTCCAACCTCCATTAAGTTTCTGCATGAATAGATTATATTTTGGTTTGAATGGTTTTGTCAACTTTCATGGTTTAAAGGTTTATTTGGATTGCACAATTACAGATTTTCGAATGCTTTTACTTCATGCGATTTGCGAGGGCTTTGATAAGTGTACTTTTCTTTGTTCATAATTATTTCGTGCTGTTTGCCAGTTTTAAAAAAAGTCTAAACCAGGTTTAGCAAATTTGCACATGTTTGTAAGGGAAATACGAATATGTTTCGTATAAAAGACATAGTTTTTCGAAATGCTTTTTTTGCAAAATATCAGCAGGATTTCAATGATGCATGTCTAAATATGTTTACATATATTTAATATTAACATGCCATGAGATGTTTTTTCTCTCCTAAAAAGTTGATTTTTGGCGCTTGGTAAGTTATAGCTTCGAACCATTCATTTGTCCACTCTACCTTAATATCTAAACCGTGATAAAAGACAGAAAACTACTATGCACCATGAAAGTGCTGGGCATTTTAAGACATTTATTCCTGAACGTATAGAATGTCAATCGCCCTGGGCAAACGTTCATTTCGATGCCATCTGCGAACAACAGCTGTTCCAATATGAGACGTTATTATATAAGGCCAAATTTTTGACGTACTTGACACTACGTTTTTAGCGACAAATCTGATCCAACCCAAAACGTAATCCAGTTAATTTTTAGGTCATTTTAGAAAAATGAATTTTGAAATTCTGATAGCTGTCTGTCTGTTTGCAGTATTTACCAAGTATGTCGAGTCGGTAAGAGATTTTTTTGTAATTTCCCTATTAGTATTACTACAAAGATGATTATAATTACAAAAATATACTCCTGAGATTTATAAAGCAAAATGCTGAATTATTTAATTAAGGCTAAGCCAAAAGGATACCCACCATGTAAAGCAATTAAGAAATTTTACCCTGAAATATTTATGATGATTGCTTAATTTATTTTTTAATGTGTAGAATTACTCGTACACTACTTTATGGTCTGAATTATTGTTATTGATTTGAACTTGTTCCTTTTATTATTAAAAATGAAATCGATTTAAAAGCACTTGTTATGCAAACCTCTTCGGAGGTTTAATCGAGTTAACAGTTTTCCAAGGTAACTAACTTGTGAAATTTGCATATAATTTATTAATTTTAGCTGCCTTTTACAGGTCTGTATTAATACAGCTAATTGGCTGGTTGGTTGTGAGGGAAATAGGTTTATGTTTTATTTCTTTGCACATTTCTGCAGGTGATTTTGCAGGTAATATGACTGTCAGCTTAAAAAAGCATTTTAGCATTGATAAGAGAAAACTCACCGAAAACTTCATATCCACCTAAATACAATTTTTGTTGTGTGAAGTGAATTTAAAAACAGCTGCAACAATGTAAAATAAAATAAAACAATAAATTATTTCAGATACAAATTTTGGTGTCAAGCAAACACCCGAAGTGCGAAATAATTTTTAGCATTAATGCACCTCTGTCAGTCAATATTTCAATTAGCCCCTCATCAATAAATTAATACAAATCTGGACGACTATCCAAATTAGACCCAAATTAAGACGGAGCTACAAGGTATTCTAGGTATTCTATTTCTAAGCATATAGGGCACTGAGTTGATGTGAATTAAAACATCAAGGCCGATCATCCATTTTTGGATTGGCTAATGATGACAATGATAATAGAAGGATTAAATAAATTGTTTGCAATACTTTTTTTATTTAAGGATGCTTCAGCATGTCTTGTGCATGTCCATAAATATTACCCAATTGCTCCAGGAACATGCATGTACTTTATTTGTGAAAATTCAACTACTGGAGGGACCTATGACTGTGTTGGAAAATATAACAAAAACAAGTAAGAAATGAAAAGCACTAAAACAAATTTTCTGATGGATGCATTTACCATAAAATGAGACGATTTATAGAATCGTCTTCCATTAAGATTTTCAAAAGCTTGCTTAACTATAATAGGAATAATGCAGAGAGGAATGTAATTGATAGCATCAAACAAATTCATTAGAAATAAGCTGTTTCATTAAATTTAACTATAATTTGCATGTTAATAATTCACGTGGTTCACTATGGGTTTCGAATATGGAATACATGATTGTTGAAAATGGAGTTCAAGGGGGATATAACGAACAGGGGGTAAAATAGGTGGTCGATGTATAATTAAAGAATTAGGAATAGAGAGTGCCTCTTAAAGAAAGGAGTTAAGTATTGAAAGGTTAAGGACAGCTGTCAAGAAAGAGACAGAAGCCAACTTATTTTTTAAAATTCAGTTTAATTTAAGTTTTCAAGGGGTGCAATCCATCAACTCGTATTATTTACATGTATTTAACTTGATGATTAATTTCATATTTGTCAAAACTGAATTTCTGTTTTCTTGTCTATGAAGGGAAAGATGGTAATACATCAGAAGCTCGGTTATCCGAGGTAGACGGGACCTTGACTTTCTCGGATAATCGAACTCCTTGGATAATCAAAAGTATGGTTAAAAAATAGGCGCAACAATATTGTGTACAGTAAAAGCTTTTTTAATTTATGAACATGTATACAGTAAATACATAATATGTAAAAATCGAAAATAGCTGGTTAACAACTCGTTTTTAATAAGATGTAATCAAATCTTATGGCTTCCAAGCAGTCAATACACCTTAAAGCTCTCCTCACCCTTCTTGTTATGATGCTTTTCAATGTTTAATTAATGTAATTATTTATATTGAAACGAAAATCATGTATAGTTAAAGTGTAGCAAAATTTAATTTAATTTTAACCTATTAACCTTACTTTTAATAGCAAACGTAGTTGCATAAAATATAGAAATTGTCAATTTTCAATATTATTCATTGATTTAATTTCATAACTTGTATATTACTGATAAAACAATGCCCTTATATTGTGGTGAATGCTTGGATTGACCACGATTAAGAACGTTAAAATGCGGAGCTTTGACCACCATACGTTTATTTTTAGCATACGATATTCAGACCCGATCGGTTTGACGGCTACAGCTAAGGAATCAAACAATTTTATTGAGACCAAATCCGGCAGTAAGTGAAATTATATATTTATCTCCATCATCAGAATGAAAACATCTGCCATAGAAATTTTTCCATTTGCAATACAAATTTCAAATAAAAATTACATTGTTTAGGATTTTAGACTTAATATACATTCTCCACTATAAATCCTTGATGACAGATGTAGATTTAAATATGGTGACTGCGCAATATACAGTATGAGCCATTCAATGGTTTAAATAAAAATAATATTTTTTTAATGTTGTGCTTTATTTTGGCCAAAATTTATGTCACATTTGCTCTTTGTTAATTTTATTGCAAGATTACTACTTAATCTTAACCTAAATTTTTATGTGTGCCTAAATTTTCGGGTAAGCCTCTATTCTATTCTTTTAGTTACACTACAGTCAGCATATTAATGTTATGTGGCAATATTTTATTTGATTTTATCATAATACAATAAATCCAATATGACACCCAGGACAACCATTTTTGGCTTCTTAAATGTCACATAAACATGATGCACATAAACATGATGTGATCCTCAGGTCACCTCATTTAATAATAAAATTCACCTTAATAAAACATTTGTTATGTGGGAAGCGTTTTTCTTGCAAGTTTTCAAATGTTAAGAAATCACTCCTATGCTTCCTGTCTAAATTAATCACAGTATTTACATAACGCATTCCAAAAAGTCGTAACGTTAAGTGATTTTTAAGCATAATTGAAGAAAATTAATAAAAAAAATTCCATTCAATACTGTACAAGCAGCATATTAATGCCACGTGGCAGAGGGGTTAATTAGTTCGACCCAAATTTAAACACATAAGTGCAATTACAAATTTTGAACAGTTAGCAGAACAGAAGAATGATATGGAAGGGAATACGGTCGTGGCCGAATTTAGAGAGGTACTATCCCAGTATTCACCTGAAAATATTGTGGAAACCATGAAAAACATAATTAGGATAACCGACCAGTCACTTGAACCCTGGTATGGCGGACATTCTGCCACTAAGCCACTTTGCTCGGTGCGGATGGTAGGAATGAATTGTAGCTTCAACAAAGTCATTTTCCCATTCTTGTGAAATTCACTGTTGTTTATTCTTAAAAAAAGTATTTTCTACTTTTCAACTTTTGTTACACTGATAACATAAAATGTGCAATCACTGTGCAGCAACAAAGACCAACAATATGTGGCTATTTTCTTTTATGTACCTAGGGAAATGCAATGCAATTAAGTTTGCAAATCAATTTTTGGTACAATTCAAACCACCCAAATCGTTGTGTATGAGGTAATGATGACAATTGAACAGTGCAAGGATGTACTGTCAAGACACGCAATGTGAAATTATTGCAAGATATGAATCCGTAACAATTGTTTCTTTAGTCCCTACAGGAAATACTGGAACATTAACAGTTGCAAAGAATGTCTTGATATACGTCACAAGAAACGATAAGGGCGTTGTAAGTGAGTATGCCGGAAAATCGTAGCCACATTCAAAATATATACCTTAGTTTAAGTGTTGTAATAGCCTACGTATTTCAAACATCATTTTTCGTTAACATAAATTGTTTTCATGCGAAGCTTTGTTAATTAATTTACGTTTTACAGTTGAAATAAAGTGTGGATCTTACACGAGCCAAATAGATTCTGCTACAAAAGCTTTAATGGACGAAAAATGCGCTTTCAAAGAAGTTAAAGACTTGGACAACACCAACTGTTAATTGTGCATTTTTGATCTATAGCATGTGATGGCATTCTACTAGGGAGCCAAACCTGTAATTGACATCTCCTATAATACTTACAAGCATGTTATTAGATCTGAAACTCGGTGTTTTGCTGCACTTATTACTATCAAATCCACACCAATTGTATGTAAACATTAAGCATAAACTGTACAAGATGAATAAAATACCATGTAAAATTTAAAAATGAAATTATTACGAGATACTACCATGCTAAACGCTAAAAGTTTTAATTTTTCTAGTTAAGTGAGTTTAGACTAAAAATGTAGGAGATAAGCAATACCGTACCAGTGTGATTGCAAGTAAAAATAAGACATACATTCATCACAATAAATTATTATAAGTTTAATTTAATTATGATACCTTTGATCATATAATTAGTTTATAATAAAATAATTAATAATTTACTATGTCTTAGGCATTGAAATTGAGAAACCAATTAAATTTTTGTAATTTTTTTGTTTATTAAATTGACCAGCTTACCAAGGTGACCGAATTTTTCGGGTTACTAGGATGGTCACCATAGCAAGCTTTCACTGTACTTATTTCTCTGTATGTATAATCCTGTAAAACATAAAGAAAGTTCATTGGAAATACATAATGCACCGCTAAGATAATCAATCTTTAAGAAAATTACAGTAACTTGCATATACATGTGTGGCTTTATCTAAAGTTGCCAGGTACAGTGGAACCTCGATAACTGGAAGTCGCAGGGGACCCCCAAAAATATTCGACTTATCCGAATTTCGAGTTATCGAAATTACCCTTAAGATGGGTCGA
>JAQIXS010006532.1:0-10552 GCA_034700785.1 Rossiulus vilnensis | reverse complement strand
GGGATGGGAAAGCCAGGGCTAGCATTGGTCTGCATGTCGAAGATAGTTAACTTGGACACATAAGGAGACAAGACTACTGCCAAAGGAGCCTGTAATGCACTTCAAGATTATCACCAGAAGACAACATTGTCAAGTACAATGACATTGCTTCGAAAGTTATGCTCCATTAAACTTCAAGAAGGTGGTGATATGGAAAAACACACCAATAATATGGAGGATACCATGGAACAGCTAACAGCATTAGGTAAAGCAATAGCAAATAAGTTATCAGTTAAATTTTCGTAAAGTAGTTTCCCAGACAGTTATTCTACTTTGATAACAGTGCTGGAGACCCGTACGGAAGCAGACCTAACCATAAGCCTAGTGAAAAGTAAAATGATCGATGAATTCAAGCAAAGGAGCAACAGAGCATCTGGAGAATCATTGGGAGAAGATAAAGCACTCAAGGTACAGACTCAATACAAGTCAGCACAGTCAGCTAAGAGAGGTCCATTTATGAGATCTACAGGATCTGACAAGGCATGTTACTTTTGCAAGAAAACCGGTCATTATAAACAGTAATGCTAAAAGTATATCACTTGGAAAAATAAACAACCTATGGATCAAGATAAAGGCAGCCATAAAGCAAATATAGTCAGCAAAGAGATTAGCAGCAGTTTGATGCCAGCACATTGTTTTCAAGTCAAACAACGGATGCAACAAGGCAAGATGGTACATCGACTCTGGGGCCAGTGTTCACATGAGTTGCCATAAAGATTTTTGCGAAAAATTTGATTCAAGTGCGAAGAAAGTAGTTCAAGTCGCAGATGGAAAGGAGGTTATTACAGAAGGATTCGGAGAAGGAAAACTTCACTGCAAAACCGGTAAAGGTGCTGAAACAAAGCTCATCACAGTGAAAGATGTGCTGTACATTCCGGATTTCAAAGACAGTCTGCTGTCAGTAGCCAGACTTACCAGCAGAGGACTGACAGTTCGTTTTAAAGGAGAAAAGTTCATCATTGCTAAAAACAAGGTACCATTGGCAACCACTACAGCTTCAGGAGGACTTCGTCTTAGATGAGGACGACCGTGCACTTAGCGTAATGGAGATTTCAGAAAAACAGTGTATACATGTTTGGCATCTAAGGCTAGGACATCATGATCCTAAGGCTGTACAGGAGCTCATCAACTGGGACTTGGCTGATGGCATAAAGATTAGCAACTGCAACGTACACGAAACATGCGAGAGCTGTATAAACGGCAAGATGGACAGAAAACCATTTCTTAAGTCTACGGATAACCAGTCGAAACATGTACTAGACCTAGTACATACATATGTTTGAAGACCAATGAAAACCCATTACAACAGATTTACTTCTCTGTATCTTCTATCGTCGAAATCTAAAGTTCCGGAGAAACTACAGCAATTTATAAAGAACACAAAGACACAAATGGGGACCATACTTAAAGTCATACAATCAGATTGAGGTGAAGAGTACATGGGCAAGACACTGCAAGAGTATTTACTGAGCGAAGGCATAGAAATTATCTAATGGCACCCTATACACCTAAACAGAATGGAGCTGCCCAAAGGAAAAAATGCTTGCTCCTCGAGATGACAAAATGTATGCTAGATGAATCAGGATTGCATAGTCGGTTTTTCAGGCGAAGGAGTTATGGCAGCAAACTACCTTTAGAACACATTACCGACAAAAGTGTCAGACACGACTCCTTACCAACAATGGAATGGAAAGAAACCATCATTGGAAAATATTAAGATCTTCGAAAGTCCGGCTTATGCCATGATTCCAGATGTGAGGCGCCAAAAGTTGGACAGCAAAGCAGAATAGTTAACCTTTGTTGGTTATGCAGAAAACTCTAAAGCCTATAGATTACTTAATCCAGATAATGACACCAAAAAGATCAGCAGAGACATCAAAGTCATAGAGGACACTTCACATAAAGGTGTGCAACAGGTTCCAGCATCGGCACACAAGCATAATGAAGAGCTCAAAGGAACAGAGAATGCAGAGGACAGCAGTTCAGGGAAGGAAGACGATCCTAAAGAGGTGGAAAATCTAACCCAACCTGATAAAGAATCTCCGGCTCAACCAAAACTATGGCAGTCACAAAGATCAAGTAAAGGAAAACTGCCGCAACGTTTAATTACGGTCATTAACCAAGTAAAGGACGTCAATGATTAACCAAGGACTTATGGAGAAGCCATGAAAGGAGTTAACGGACATCTCTGGAAGAAAGCTATGGATTAAGAAATGGAATCATTAAGGCAGAACAAGACATGAACTCTTGTGAATTAACCATCAGGGAAAAACATCGTTGGCTGTAAATGGGTGTTCAAAATCAAGTGCAATGAAGAGGGAGTAATCGACTGTTTTAAGGCCAGGCTAGTGGCACAGGGATATTCCCAGAAGTACGGAGAAGATTACGATGAAGAATTCACCCGAGTTGTAAAGCAAGCCACCCTGAGGATTCTGCTAACAGTTGCATCTCAAAAGAGGATGATTGTACGGCATTTTGACACTGAGACAGCATTCTTAAACGATGACCTTAGCCATGAAGTATACATGAAACCTGCCCCAGGATTTGCAACAAGTGAAAATTACGGCAAAGTGTACAAGTTAGACAAAAACCTGTACGGACTAAAGCAAGGAGCTTTCGAATGGAACAGAAAGCTTCACAGCATGCTAGTACAAAGCGGATTTTCTTGAAGTCAGGGCGACCCGTGTTTGTATGTCAAGAAGGAAGGTGAAAGTTGGCTGTATTGCTTATTACATGTAATAGCTGCTGCAATGACATTATCCACAAGTCAAAGTTTGGATAAATTCGAAGCGGATCTTGGAGCCCACTTCAAAGTTATAAGTTTGGGTAACCTGAAGCACTATTTGGGTCTACAGTTTGACCAAGAAGAAGACGAATTTCATATCCATCAGAAAGGGTACATCAGAAAGAAGATTGCTGAATTTAGTTTGACAGACAGCAAGTCTTCATACGTACCTATGATTCCCGGCTATGGAAAAAAAATGAAGCTCACCAAGCGATAATGAACAAGGAAGTATACAAGAGAGCGATTGGTTTACTACACTACTTGTTTACAAATACCAGACCACATATTGCAGTGGCTACTTCCAAATTAGTCAGAAAAAGCAGCAATCCAACAGAAGCAGATTGGACAAAAGTCAAGCGAGTCTTCAAGTATCTGAAGACAACCATTTAGAAACGACTACAACTAGGCTGTACTCATGACGATTTAGGCCTGACAGTTTATGTGGATGCAGGCTGGGGAAACGATCCAGAAGACAAAGTCAAACACCGGTTATCTGCTAAAGTTGAATGGCAGTACGATTCATTGGGCCAGCAGGAAATAGCAGTTGGTGGCATTATTGGCTACGGAGGCAGAGTACATTGCACTGTCCGAAGCATTTTAAGAGACTTTGTGGATCAAGCGATTGATCGAAGACTTCCAGATCAAGATCATAAAGCCAGTTACAGTCTACAAGGACAACCAAAGTTGTATAAAGCTTCTCAGCAACTCTAAGGCATGCAACCGAACTAAGCACATCGATACGAAGTACCATTTTGTGGGGAACCTTCAAGCAACCGGCAAGATTAAAGTTCAGTATCTTTCAAGTCAACAGATGACAGCGGACACCCTTACCAAACAACTTAAGACTGTAAAGTTGCGGAAGTTTACTGCAGACATTGGACTGTTTGATCCAGAATAAGAGACAATAAATGATTTGTGAAAAGTGCTTAATATATGTTTTTACTGCTTAAAGTGCAAACATTGAGGGGAGGTGTTAGTTTACAATGTTTAAATAAGGTGACAATTTTGTATTATGTGTTAAAGTTAGTGGTGCCCCTACAATATCGTTTGTTGCCCACTATAATGTTCTTTTGTTCAGCTTATGTTTTGCATCCTGCTAAAATAAAAGATGGCATCCAGCTCCTACTTATAAAGTATTCATTGGTCAAACCTGCTTTTTACTAAATTTGCTAACACGATTTGAAAATGGGGGCAAGATGGGATTGTTCCCTTATGGTTTGGCATCATCCAATTTAAGGAGTGTTTACGTGATGTTACAAAACGTTACATAGGGGTGTAAAAACTTCCCTCAGATCTCGTTACGTGATTAATTATGTACAGCCTCTTAGTCGCTCCACTTAAGTCTACTAATTCCGTGGTTTCTCTTTTTCCCCTTACCCATTCCACTCCCCAAATTCCGTCAATATCTTCTGTTTTCCCTTGGCGTTTCTCCTCGGCGCATTTCCTAGGTCCACCTGTAATCGAAGAGAAGCCGAGGGATCAAGTTGCCATCCACGGCGGCAAAGCCACGTTCTACTGCAAAGCCAGTGGCCATCCGAGCCCTCGTCTGGAGTGGAAGAAGAACGGCAAGCGAGTGTCAAGCTATCGTCACGCCATCAAGAGCATTTCTGGAGGCTCGATCTTGTGGATCGATCCCGTGATGGCCGGCAGGGACGAAGCCCAATTCGAATGCGTGGCGGAAAATGGCATTGGTGATGCAGTCACTGCAGAGGCCACGTTGACTGTTGTGAAAGGTGAGTGGCACACTCTTTTGTTAATTCCAGATACTCTTTAGGCTAAGCAACTGTCTTGAAGCCACTATCCAGTGCAGGGTGGGTGTAAGGGGTCTTATTCCCCACAAATAGGCAAAAGCCTGTAGGAAAAGGGCAAACAGTTGCTTCCAGAAAGTGAACATAGGAAATGAAGAAATCACAGAAATTATAAAAATTCACCCTCTACCCTCATGTAATGTGAACATACAAAAACAGCCATACCCATAGGTGTGTTGCTTAATTTAGCTGCTGGCAAGAGGCTTGCAAGCAGGTCGGCCAAACTGTTGCTTATTTCAGTGTGCTTGCGAGTGACGTCATGAAACTGTGTTGCTTAATTCAGCTGCTTGGGAAGCGGCTGGCTAACCATGCAAGATCTTTTTTGGCTGACTTGTCTTGCCGTCCACTTATCATGTCATGATGCGGTCATCAACATGGCTGCCACAGTAGAAAGGTAGCTCATAAAGGTGAAATCAGCACAGTTGAACTGTATGTATATTTATTATGTTGTAGTTTTTAAAGTGGGCAAGCACCAATGTCTGCATGAGCAGATGACAACATTGGATCCCATTAATAACATGCGTTTAAAATTGTTGCTAGTGCACATGCAATTATTGTTAGGTGTTAATTCAGCCATAAGCTTAAAAAGCGTATACTAGCAATTCCTTAAGTCTGACTGAGTAAAGCGAAAAGCGGCGGATTTAAGCATCACACCTTAGGCTGCTATTCCCACATGTTATACATTATAGCCTTAAGACCCAAGCTGAACAAAAAAGGCTCAGACAGTAGTCAAACCTACTTAACTTCAAAGGGCAGGCATGCAACATTTCCACTTGCCCTGATTAAATTACTAAGAGTTTTTTAAACTCTAAAATGTGTTTGTATGGTTGCATGGAGTGTACATAATTTTACTCTGAATCGCATGCTGGGGACAAAGCGTGCATGGCGAAAAACAATTTGAAAATCAAAACAAGAATAAAAATGCAATTATAAATAAAAATGAAAACTCGAATAGTAGCAAAATGCAAGCGCAAAAATAATATTGTGAGTGCGAAAAATTCTAGATTAATGCTCCGTCGCGATAACGGCAATAATAATGCGGTAATCATGGAAAAAGATGGACAGCCAGCGCCACGGACTAAGGCGCCTTAGTAGGCAGTGGTGTCAATGTGCCACCTTGGACCGGCTGCCGGCTCTGCTTCGCACACTCCGGGCAGAGCACCGCGAGTACCGGGACGCCATTCTCCGAGCAAAATTGGAGTCACAGCGGGATCCGTTCGGCCTGCCCTACAAGATCCTGGCAGGCCGACAGCGCCCCGTACTCGCGATGTCCACGACCCTCAAGGCAGACGGGACCTATACAAACACCGAGGAAGAGATGGCAATGGAGCTCATCGCCAGATACTTCCCCGCCGACGACCCGGCCACCGATGGAGCAGAACATCAAGTACTCTGGGCATCCTGTGGAACGACACCTGCAACTGCCCTTGATGCCTTTTCACACAGGCAGAGTTGATGGGGTGGACTCGGTCATGCTTCCCCAGGACCTGGAAGCTTCATGGGTGGTATGGGTGCCGAAGCCGGGGGCTCCTCGGTGCGACCCATCTGCCTGCTGCCCGTCCTGGGGAAAGTGCTTGACAAGTTTCTGGCAAAGCGCCTCGAATTTTACCTCGAGCGCTCGAGGGCGACCGGAAGCCCCAGTTTGGCAGCGGGTATCCGGCCATACTGGAAGAGCTCTGGCGGGCTGAGTGCTTCTGCAACATCTTCGGGCTTATCCTCGGCTTCCTGCGCGATCACCGCATCACCTTGGGATTCGTCTTCGCAGACACCACCAGGGGATGCCCGCAGCGCTCCTGCCTGAGACCGATCCTGTGGATTGTTTTGAAGGAATCCTGATTCCGGGCAATGCGGCAAGTCCTTGACCCAAGGAGCACCGCCACCATCACATTTGCTGATTACTCGCTGATCATCCTGTCGGACCCCTCCATGTCGCAGATCCAGATTTGCTGTCCCAGGGTGTGGGTAGCCTCAAAAATGGGCCCAGTTCATCAAGCTGGACTATGCAGAGGAGAAGATGGCGGCCCTGTTTCACCCAACTAAGTGGGTGACGCGACCTCCGGTCTGCCGGGTGGGGAAAGAGTCCTCTGCTGCGAGCCCACCATGAAGTACCTCGGACTGCTCGTCGATGCGATGTTCAATTGGATTCCGCACGTCAAGCATGTCCAGGGTAAGGTGGGCCGACTCGGCCAGCGGGCCAAAGACTTGCACGTCGTGCGTGCGACCCTCGCCACGTAGCACCCGTTCCTGCTCGCCATCTGCAGGACGTACCGGACCGCACCAAACTCAGCCCTCTATGAACTCGCAGGGTGTGCATTATTGCACCTATGGGCCTCCTCCCACTGGTAGCTCCATTAAGAGATGGTTCTCAAGTGCGGGAAGCTGGATCTTCTTGCTCCGGTTGCCGGACTCACCAACCCCTTCCTGCGAGGGGCCCTCCAGCTGCAGACCTGGTCCCCAGATGCCTGGATGGAGAACCTCTAGTTCTTTACTGACAAATCTAAGCTAGATGGTGCGGTCAGCCCCGCTGCCGTCCTACTGTTCCTAAATCTAAGTTGAGAGCAAATATATTTACCCGTATTTGTATGCTCTCTGGTCCTGGGGTGGAAACCCGTCCACCTGTAAAATGTCTATGGTCCTGTATCTAAAAAAGAAAAGAAAACAAAATACGAGATTAATGTTTGGTTTAGATTAATATCCACATTGATTGGGTAAATTAACGTTAATCGTAAATCTGGGGGCGTTTAAAGGGTCCCCCTGTACCGAGCAGACGTTTGGTGGCACCTGCTTACTGTCCCTGGGAGACTGTAAGTTCTGTTGTTAGTTTTTGGGGTCGGACCCAAAAGGGGCTCTGTATTTTTTTTTGGGGAGACTGTGTGTGTTTTTCTGCTTGGCTGACTGGAAGGACAACATCCGGTTGTCTTATGCTGACAATTTTGCTGTTTTCTTTGTCCCCTACTCCTGGACACGATTCCCAAGGTGGGAAATTGTGTTATGGCGAGAGATACCTTTTGCAAATTAGTGGATGTCCTGGATTGACGCTCTGGAAATTTGTGAAACGCTCATGGATATTCTTAGGATCTCTGGACACGTTTTGAGAATAAAACACAATGGAAAACGGTAAAGAAACTGTTCTCTTCTTTCGAATGTCGTTCTTCACAGGTCCAGCAACACTCGGAAGCAACACTAAGTCTTTCAGGCCAAACTTCTTGCAATTTGGAGAGCGGTTGCTATGTACAAGCACTTTCGAGAGCGATGGGCGAGAGCGCAAGTATCTGCTCCGACTCCATGTTGGCTCTGCAGACTTCAGTGCGTCAGGGGCGACAACACGCCCTTGCTAAATGGGCCTCATGCCGCCGGCTCCTCATACGGGAATCCGGTAGAGACGTTTCGCTCTACTGGGTGCAAGCTCACCGTATATACGCCGGAAATAAGCATGCCGACCTTCTCGCGAAAGAGGTAACATGCCTAAAGGAAGTCACACGACACCTGCTTCCGCTATCCAGCGTCCGGGCAGAAGTTTATCCGGCCGAGGCCACCGCCTGACAGGAGAAGGACAATGTCTCTACGGGTTGGCCGGCCCATGCCTTCGCCCCTATGTTAGAAATGACTAGCCCTTCCTGATCGGGAATCTACCCAGCTCGTCACCGGGCACTGTTTCTTCCTCATCTACCTCTCTCGATTCAACCTGAGGGAGGGAGACGGGGCCTGCCCGTGCAGAGAAGGAGACAACACCCCACTGCACATCCTTCTAGACTGCACCCTCCCACCACGGGTGCTGGAGAGGGACAGGCTAGCCAATGCACTAAAGATCAAGGGCACTAACTGGCCCGACACCAACCAACCCTGTGTGGAACGTTTCTGGACCTCTTCGAGAGGTTCGCAAACTGTGTCATGTACGATTTCGAGGAAAATGACGACTCGATAATAAAGTCCTCACCCTCACCCTTCCCTCTTAAGTCATCAATTGCATCCCACCCAAACAGGGGAGCTCCGCTCTACCTTCCCGTATGGTATGCATCGATGCAGTGGCCGTTCCTATAATTTCTCCTGCTTTCATGGTATATGACTGACATCAAATTCTTAGCTTTAAACCACTCACAATGCAGCCCCTGAGCCAAGAAAATGCCTGCAGCTGCCTTAGCTGTCAAAGATCCCCCTTGTACCGAGTTAATCATGCATTTCTGGCCAACTGGAGTTCATACTGGCAATATGAACATTGGGGCAAAACCACAGTCTATGCAACAGCCACTGGAACCCTATCCAATACCACAACAATGCCAGTACTCCATTTTTGATCCTTACTTAGTTCCATTTTAGGAGCATTTATCGCATCTCAGAACGTCATCTGTATCTCCGGTTAATCCTCAAAATTCCGTCAAACCTTTTTTTTGTTACAGCAGAATCGTCCACTTGCCTGCATCACTCTTTGGCATTTGAAAATGTCACCAGCAAGCCTCTCTGTTCTGCTCATGGTATCATCCCCAGTGAGTGCTCTCGTACGCAAAACCATTTTTGCGCCTATCCAATCAGGTAAGATCGAAAAAGATTGAAAAAATATCAAACTGGAATTCCTTCGGCTCTCGCCATCATCTCAAATTTCCTCACGAATTCTCCCACATCTGACAATCCATCAAACTTAGGCAGCCTTTCTTTATATCCCCCATTCTGATGCACCACCTGTGCTGGTAAACATAGAATTCCAAAACAGGTGTGCCGCAACAAGTGTCTTAGCGATGTACCCAACACCGTACACTGCCTTGGTAAATCAGCCACAAATATCCAACATTGTAATGTTACAACTGCCTGTTGAACCTCAGCCCACATCGTAACCCTTTCTCCTCCACAGCTTAAAGGCACCCATGTATCTTCGGCCATCTTATCCATCAATTCCAATGTCGGCAAAGTATTTGACCCAGTTAGTTCATCCACTAGCAATTGTCTCTGCCATGTATTTTAATGTTAAACCGCCGTATCTGCATCATCCTAATTTTTAAAAGTAACAGCATGTTCCATATCCTAGTTCATATTTCTTTTCGCTTTTGACCTCAACTGTCGGCCCTGCACCTTTTCCATATAAAGACCGGATTACTCTGACCGGTCGCGAATAAGGAAAACCCAAACCAGGACAGTTGCTTTGCGAACACGGTGATCTACTTTTATTTCTCAGCCACACATTCTGGACTTAATGCATACACAATACTGCTTACAGCCAAACAGTATCTAAGGCCAACTTGGACCCACTGTCAATCTCCCGGGAGCACCTCACACCAAGCAGTCTCTGCTGAGCTCCGGGCCAGGACTGCCTCAGCCAACTTCTTTTCCCTCTAATATCACCTTGCATTCCATCCCAAACTTGTATGGAATGCAAGTGTGCCACCCCACATACCACTGCCAAAATGCCAGGAATGTGGGTGACCTTGCATAATTGTATTACAAAAAAATCCACAACTTGTAATTATTTTACCAAAAATGCTCCATTTCAGCAAAATTATTATAATTATAAGCAGATTTTGGATAGAAACCTATTATAAAACCCATAATATGTGATCAGTGGTGCACCATGAGCAGTCAATGATTTCATGCGTTCTAGGTAAATGGAATTTTATTGCTTAAATGGCATTATTTTACAATTATTTGCAGTCCAGTTTTTAAAAACATGTTTGCATACGGCGTTTATTTTTATAATAGCAAATATTTATACGTTTTGTGGCTAAAATCCCGGATTTGAACTGGCGTTTCTTTTAACTAGGATTCTTTTTAGAATTTTTGCCTGCGGCCTCCATTAGAAATCAAAAAATAAAGGTGGTGCACCCCAAACGTACGTCCTGGGTGGGTCACTGTATACCCAAGTAACACGGCTCGTCGGGCCAACGTTGGATACTCGGCGGCTTTGTCGGCAAGAGGCTGGCATTGGCATTCG
>JAQIXS010006531.1:0-10554 GCA_034700785.1 Rossiulus vilnensis | reverse complement strand
TATCAGTATTATAGTGGTTTTTAGGACTCATTGTATGCATATGCGCAGTCTGGATTAGTGATATCAGTATTATAGTGATTTTTGGGACCACTGATATCAGTATGCTTAGTGGTTTTTGTGACCACTGAGATCAGTATGCTTAGTGGTTTTTGTGACCACTGAGATCAGTATGCTTAGTGATATCAGTATTATAGTGGTTTTTAGGACTCATTGTATGCATATGCGCAGTCTGGATTAGTGATATCAGTATTATAGTGGTTTTTGGGACCACTGATATCAGTATGCTTAGTGATATCAGTATTATGGTGGTTTTTGGGACTGCTGATATCAGTATGGTTAGTTATATCACCATTTTAGTGGTTTTTTGGAACTATTCATATCGGTAGGCTCAGTCTGGCTTACTAATATGTGACTACTGATATCAGTGTGGTCGGTTTATAGCAGAATGGTCAGTTATGCGCAACACTGGTGGGAATATCAGCATAATTAGTATAGTAAATATTAGTGCAAATGTACTGATCATAAACAGAGATATCAGTAGTCCCAAAAACCAGTATAATACTGAGATCACTAACGTTATACTGATCATACTGCTATTGGTAAAAAATCACATGTTGATTTCTTTCTCCAGGGGAATATATGTCTATCTTGAATACTTAACTAATCACTGTTAACTTTCCTACTCCACTCTTAATTCTTCCTTCCCCTTAATCTACCCCCCCTAGTGTTACCCCTAATTCCCATCGCTCCTCTTCCGGTCCGCACATCAGGATTTACAAAGCGGATTGAAATAATTAGATGTTTTCGCCCCAAGCATTCGAGCGCCGCTAAAAACAAGTCGTGGAGCAAATGAGGGCTTTCAGGGGGGAAGTAAGGGGGAGGAAGGAAGGGAATAGGGCATAAGAAGAAAAGCCCATTTAGGATAAGCTATGGATTGCGATTGGGAGGATATATATATAAAAAATAAGGCTGCGAAAGGGTTACTCCTATCGATCATCCTCTGCTTCTCCCCCCTCAACTCTTAGCCTAAAGTAATATTTGGTGGAAAGGAGGAGGAGGGGAAGGGGATAAACGAATCAGAGTGACGAAAGCAAGGGAGGATGAGGGGGGGCCCCAAATATCACTAGCTATAGTAACGGGGCCTCTGGATGATGCTCGTTGCTAGGCTACGGTTGCCAAGGCAACTCCTCTCGTTTCCATCTATTTGCAGTGATCGATGTTATGCGGCGAAAAAGAGCTGGATGTTTCGGAGGGTAAGGGGGGGCCCCTGTACCCCTCTGCCCTTCCGCTTGCCTTCCTTCCTAGAGCGATATCGATAACTTGAGTGGAGACGATGCTGGAGGACGTTTACGACCCACTGCCCTAAAGGATTTATTCGCACCCTAAGGGTAACCCCCTTATCCACCATCACTCCATGGTTTTTGGGACTGCGGTGGCACCTGTTGTAGGTCAAAGGAAAGGTTAAGGTTAAGGGGGGGGGATGAAGGGAAGGCATTCTTTATTACCAACCACTGCCTCTGGTTTTTCAACGATTATAGAGCTTACAGTGGAGAAAAGATCAGTATGTGATTCTGTACTGATATCAGTATATGTACAGTGTTCATAAACTATATTATACTATATTGTGACTGGCATGCTGATATCAGTGTGCTTTGTGATATCATTGTTATAGTGGAATTTTGGGGACTACTGATATCAGTATGGTTAGTGATAACACGTGATTTTATACCGATGTCAGTACGATTCGATACAGGTGTTTGGGACTGCCGATATTAGTTCGCTCGATGTTAGTGATGTCAGTCTTATAGTGGAATTTTGGGGACTGCTGGCATCAGTGTTGGTTAGTGATACCTGCATGATCCTATACTGATTTCAGTATAACCTTAGTGGTATCAGTATGATTCTGTACTGATGTCATAGCGAGGTACGGTTCCATGGTGCCAACATTGAATAACCTTTATTGGTGTCCCACCTTACCAAGGTTACCTTTCAAGCCCGGGGTCAGGATTATCAGGGGCAAGAGGGTTATTCGGATATTTGGGGGACGGAAGGAGGGGTAGGGGAAGAATTTTCCTCTTAATTCCAACAATTTTTAGCAGTTCCTACGGTCATTTTCGTATTTTTTTTTTCATATTTCTTGGGAGCGTGGCACATACGACCTTATGGTTAGGCACTCTTTTAAGACGACGGGGTTGAATAATTGATCGAACCGTGGAGAGAGAGAAATCTTTCAGGATATATTTCCTACGCACTTCCCCCGATGACCAGGCGCGAAGAGAGTAATCTTTAATTCATGGACGAAAGGGCGAAAGGCGATAAACTGGTCAGTTTACGAACGCGCTTGTCCGGTTTTACGAGACGTGGGTCCAGAAGTGAAAATAATAATAAAAATAAAATGCGATAGGTCCACAACATAACCTTTGATGGAGGAGGAGGAGGAGGAGGGGGCATATGTATAACAGTAGCATTGTTGGAAATAGTGATTGAGATATTGCATAATTTCTAATAAATTATTAATTAATTCATTAAATATCAATCAAAAAATGAAGAAAAATGCATTAACAATAGCTGAAACTTGATTTTATTTTTTAACATTCTATGGAAGAACTTGGTTATTTTGCAATTGAATGCAATTTTTTTTTTCTATTTTTTATTTTGTTTTATCAACAATTAGTAAAGAATATATGTTGGCACCATGGCAACCATGGCATTGTTTCTAAATTAAACGTGTTTCCGAAGCTAGTTTTTAAAACCCGGATGGTCAAAATTATGAAAAGAATGACATCAGTGTTCCACCTCCACCCCCCCACCCCCCTTCATCCCAAAAAGGGCGTTTTGAACGTTTGCTGGGGGTGCAGTACCGTGTGGCACATACGACGCTATGGAAAAACCTCGACGGAAACGCGGCTGTTTTACAAAGTTCTCGGTTTTTATTTTTTTATTTTGGTAATTAAACGTCGATGGGTATTTCTGGGTTGTAACACGCTTGCCCGTGTGGCACATACGACGTTATGGAACGATTTCAACTAAAAAAAAATGCGAATTATTTCACCCAAATTCTCGTTTTGTGTTTTTCGTAATTTAAACGTCGTAAGCGAAAAACGTTTCAACTTGTTGTCTTATCCATATATTTCACGGAAACTGGAAGCGTTTGATTTTCGTGGCCCTTACAACGTTACGGCTTGGCACCCATAGATTTTATTAAAGTTCGTTTCGTTTTTTTTTTTCAGGGGCGTTTCGTTTGTACGACGTCGATAACGACGGCTACATCACCAAGGACGAGATGTACAACATCGTGGATGCAATCTATCAGATGGTGGTTGGTATTTTCGAAGTGGTTGTCCGAGTGGTCAAGCGTCCCCCGTGGACAGGCGAAGTCTAACGTCCGACTCTTTGTTTTTTTTTTTTTGCACTTTTCCCCCTCTCGTTTATCGAAGCAGGGAAGCAAACCGAATCCCCAGGACGACGACAACACGCCGCAGAAGAGGGTGGAGAGGATCTTCAGTCAGATGGACACGGTGAGGCTTGACCGGAACCGGAAGTGGTCAAGTTTTACATTCGGTTTAGATTCGGAGGAAATTTGATTTTTTTTGTGTTTTTTGATGAATTTAAATTTTCAGATGTATATTGAAATATTGAATTCTAAAGGTAATTTCCCAACCTAAGCTTCAAAATGTGACCACATTTTGAGTAAATGTTAAATGCTGAACTAAGTTTCCTGACCTAAGTTTTATAATTTTAAACAGATTTTAAATAATATTGAATTCTAAACCCTAATTTCTAAACTTAAGCTTTAAAATGTTAACAGATTTTAAATAAATATTAAATTCCAAACGTAATTTCCTAACCTAAGCTTTAAAATGTGACTAGATTTTGAGAATATATTAAATGCTGAACTAAATTTCCTAGCCTAAATTGAATAACGTTATCATATTTTAAACAAAAACGAAATTCGAAACTAAATTTCTTAACATAAGCTTTTAAAATGTTACCAGGTTCTTATTAAAAATGTATTTCTAACCTAAATTTTCTAACCAGAGCTCACTTGAGTTTTTATAATAAAAAAAAACTGAATTCTGAAGTAAATTTGCTAACCTAAGCATTAAAAATGTCACCAGATTTTAAATAAATGTAGAATTCTGAAGTAAATTTCCTAAACATATTGTCATAGTTTAATACGCCGTACTTTTAATTAAATGGGAATTAAGCGATAAACCAATCCACAAAATTTATAATTGGATTTTTGACCATCGTAATTAATTAATTTATTTATTTTTTGTTTGTTTTTGTACAGAATAATGACCAGCGGCTAAGTTTGGAGGAATTTAAGGAAGGATCCAAGCAGGACCCGAAAATCGTTCAAGCTCTCTCACTTTACACATCTTAACTTTAGAAGAAAAAGCAATTTTGAAAAAAAAAATAATTAGTCTTGTTCAAAAACTTCAGGTGAGTGTCTAAGCAAACTGTGAAATATTCATTAAATAACAATTATAACAAAACAAAAAAAAAACATTTATTTTGGAGAGGGCGGTGGGAGTGAAGTTGGAGGAAATATTTTTGTAATATTTCGTCAACATTTAAGTAATATGCGACAACAGGATGGCAGACAAAATATTTAAAATTACCAATTAGAGTAAAAAATTAATGTTAAAAAATTATCAATTCACAGTGAAATTTTAAAAATATTCAAAATCATCAACACAACCTAACATTTTCATAAAATTCATTTATCAATTATCGATTAAATTTTAACTATAATTGATGATGTTGGTCATTTTAAAAATTTCACTCTCTCATTGATGATATTAATTAACCTGGGAAATCAGGGGGAATTTAAGGGGAGGTTTGTACTTAACCTACTTTCATCCTATTTTTTTATTCGTAGGTTTTTTTCCTGAATTTTCAAGATGCAAAAGAAGAAACAACCCGCAATTCACCAAATAACGATATCCTTTTCATTTCATTTTATTTTCTTCTTCAACCTCTGAAAAAAAAAACTAGAAAAATAAAACCCAATTCGGAGGTATGCATGTATACATATATATATATATACAGCAGCAACAACAACAACAATGATACATTTTGTGATTGTTTTTTTTGTTTTGTTTTGTTTTTGATTTTTTTTCTAACTCGACCCACAATAACTATTAATCTCTAATCTAGCTCTAACTCTCTCTCTATCTCTCTCTCTATCACTATCTCTATTTCTCTTCCTAATCGGTGTTGTTGAAAACAGTTTTAGCCCTTAAATATCATAGCGCCATCTCTCGACGGAAATAGTCGACTATTTTGAAACTAGGCCATCGCGCCCCCCTTTCCTCCACCCCCTTTCCTCCACCCCCTCACTCCATTTTAATCAAAAGTACTAACGGACGATTAGATGGATTGGTTTTTTTAAAAAAAAAGCTTTGCGCAGGCTGGACCGGAAGTCCTCAGTTGGGGTCTGCCTTGACGTTCGTTGTATTGTATTGTATTTTTTGCCCCCGTTTGACCGCTGTCCGAAACTTGGACCGGTCAGTGTCCACGTGTCCATTGGTCGTAACTCTAATAATCCAAGCAAATAATACTCGGGACAGACGTGGAATTGTGATGTTTTATGTTTTGGACCCTCTCCTTCTTCACCTGGCTTGACCACATCCGGTCAAAACTGTTGGGTCCACTGGCTCGTTTTTAGGGTATTTCACATGAGGAAAAATGTGAATGAATGAAAAATATATTGGAAAATAGAAAATTTGAATGAAGAATTTAGAAAATATGTTAAAAATATTGGAAAATCTTACATTTAAACAGAAAATAATAATAATAGAAATTGTGAAAATATTGGTCCAAGTTTATTTTTCGTATCACGTCCAATTTTCCATATTATGTTTACATATTATATAATATTGAAAGATGGAAAAAAAATTAGAAAGAATTCAGGAAGAATATTTGGAAACTACATTTAAAGAAGAAAAAAGCAGAAATTGTGATAATATAAGTCCAAATTTATTTTAAATATCATGTCCAATTTTCAATATTATATGATATTGGAAAATGGAAAAAAATTTAAAAGAATTCAGCAAGAATATTTGAAAACTAATTATTTAAATTTTTTAATTTTTTTTTAAAAATAAAAGGGATTGTTCCTTGAGCAATTTCATAACCAAAGTTTTTTTTTTAATTACAATTTTTACGTATATTTAATTCTGTTTATATTCAACTTTTGTGTGATTTACTCACAAAACATGTCTGGCTACTTCAGTGTGCATTTCACTTTGCTTTGAAATTATACCGAGTTCATTGGACCCAATATGCCCCTCAAAAAATTTGGATACCCTGAAAGGCTCGTGAATGCTTTTCACAGTTTTCCCGAAACGACTCTGTAGATGGCGCCTCCATAGTACAAGATGCTGCCGCCAGGGGGCAGAAAACGCCTGTGTGGTTCAAAGGGCTTCTTTAGAAAGCGCCATCTAGTGACTGCTAGGGGGGAAGAGGAGGAGGAGGTACTGGGACCGGGTCCACTACTAGGATGTTTTAAGTCGATTCTGGTCTTTGTGTGGCTGAATATTTCTGATTGGTTAAGGCTTTTGCTACTCTTGTTATACGTGGACCATAGTGGAAGATCCGTTCGAAATAAGATGGTCCTAAGCAGCGCCCCCAAGCGGCCAACCGCCTAATGAAATGTGGATAGTGGGGGGGGGGGGTGCCTCAGCCATTGCCAGGATGCCATTCTGCTTTTCAGGCACTGTGTCCATTAAACTCCACCACCGACCATCGGTTCGCCCGGTTTCTGCGTTTCGTGGAACGCGGGCGCACCCTGGTGACCAAACCGCGCAAACCATCTATCCGTTCTTGCGGCAGTACAAACGGGGAGCATTCCTCCTACCCGCTGATAATCATTCGAAAGTACTTGTACATTTTATCCACCATCTTGGGCCCTCTTCCTAATCAATGTGAGGCCGGTGTCCGGTGCCGGACCCGTTCGATAATCCCGCGCGGGCTGCGACGCCATCTTGTTGTGGGAAGCGTCGCGAACAGCCGGGTGCCGTCTTCTTATGCATAAATCTTTGAATCTTCGCCATGATGTTGTCGGATGTGGTTGGACTGTGGAAATGCAAAGGACTCCACTGGGGGTTGGGGGTCCCAATGACCACCGGGTGAGACCTTTCGTCGTTTTGATTGTGGCTTTCGTCGTTTTAACATTTCATCGCTAGGTTTTCTTCGCGAAGTTAACTTTTCTGGTAAACTTTTTTTGTGTGGAAAATTTCTGGTAAAAAACCATCTCAATTTAAGCTGGACAGTTTTTGGATCACTTTTGGGATTTTTGAAAAAAAATTGAGTGTGCGAACAATGCATCCTCAAAAATACTGCCTTTTCATAAAAAAAACCTCCTGAAATAATCTTTAAATTGAGTCTAAAAAGAAATTCATTCAAAATTCCTTGAAGATTCAGTCTGTAAAAAATCGTTAATTTCTAATCTTGGATATTGTTTTTCCACCCCGCATAACTACAGAAACTACGGTTAAAATCTTGAAAAAAAGAGTACAAAATGTAAATTTTGGGAAATTTCGTTTTAAATTATTTTCAACAAAATTTCAAATCTTCGATACTATGGAAACTACGGTTAAAATCTTGTAAAAAAGGGTACAAAACGTAAATTTTGAGAAAATTTTTCCCAAAATATTAAGGCGTGGCAGATCGAGGTTAGAAACGAAATCTTTTTTTCAAAAATTTCACAGAGAATTAACTCGCCCCAAAGCATTTCGTAAAATTTATGCATGCTCCTTGCAGGTTACTTTGCATTATTATTATTATTATTATTATTTATAGCCAAAATCAAAGCCATAATCAAAATAGGGAAATGTCGCTGGTCCACTTCACGTCCAATTTAATAAATACTATTTACCCCGAAAAATAACCCGATCGCCCTTGATGCAGGGCGAAGCGAAATTCCCGGACGAAATTAAAGATGACCTTGAAGGTGACATTAAGATGACCTTAAGGATGGGCCGAAAGCACGCCCCCACCAGTGCAAAAATATATTAATCGCACATTTCTGCTTCAAATACTTGTCATAACTGCTCGATTTATTTTTCTTAACGTAGAATTGCTCATCCACCAGGGTTTCCGCTCGGGTTTATAATTTGAAAACGCCCCCGTTTTCATTTATAAAAACAAATTTGAGAAATTTGGAGAGAAAAAAAATCAGCCCAAAAAATTGGAAGAAGGTTTTGCCATGCAGGGAGGCCCCCGTTTTAGGCGGTCGCGTAACGTTTTTATTTTCTTCTTCTCTCAAATTTCCCAAAAAAATTTTGCGTAAATGAACCGGAGGGCATTTTAAACCGATTTTCGTAAAAAAAAAATTATGAAACCACAGCCGAAAACCCCTGGTGGACGACCGATTCCACATCCGTAAAACGTGAATAAATCGAGCGATTATAATAAGTATTCGAAGATAAGAAGGTATAAAAATTTGCTGATTAAGATTCTGTTATCAAATCGAATTTCAATTCAACGCAATCAGCAATCATTAAACACAAAAACCCCTTATTCGTCGTCCCGGGACTTTCGGATCACCCTGTAATTTTGATACAGGGGTGTCCCCCGAGCGACTGAGTGTTTATAACACTGCAATAAATTCTGATTAATTGTGTTTTTTTGGTGTCTGTAAATTAAACCCCATTCGCCATTGTTTCCCCCTCAGTTTCCATTGTTTTTTTTAAAAAATTTTTTCTCAGTTTTCCATTGTTTTTTATTCTCCTTATTGTTGTTGGGTTTCGAAAATTTGTTTCAAATTTCACACACGCAACCCTCTGCTCTTTATTTTGTCTTTCCTTCCTCTCTATAAACTCGTTGAGACAATCAGTTGATTTGAAAACCGAATGTGGAGATAAAAAAATTTGAAAAAAAATCCTAAAAAAAATACAGCTAATGATAAACTTTTAGATTGGATATTATAGAAATACCGTAGCGCAATTGCCCCCCGTGTATATGGAACGGCGTGACGTCGGAGGGAGCCACTTGCGATAATGACGTCAGTATTACTCATGTTTCAAAACAATTTTAAAAAACTGTAATTTAAATGACATCAAGTTTAATCGGTGAGTGGAAAAAAAACGGTACCGGTTTAATTTCTGTAAAAATTGTTTTTTTTTCTTAAATTTTACTAGGAGTGATGATCAAAAATCCGAGAAAATATGATCGAAATTTCTGAAAAAATCTAAGAAATGATGATCAAAATATCTGAGAAAATTTCTGAAAAATGATGATCGAAATATCTGAGAAAATTTCTAAAAAATTATGATCAAAATATCTGAGAAATGAAGATAGAAATATCTGAGAAATGATGATCAAAATATCTGAGAAAAGATGATCGAAATTTCTGAGAAATGATGATCAAAATATCTGAGAAAAGATGATCGAAATTTCTGAGAAATGATGATCAAAATATCTGGAAAAGATGATCGAAATTTTTGAAAAAATCTGAGAAATGATGATCAAAATATGTGAGAATCTTTCAATTCTAAATATTTTATTTAAATTTTTCAAAATTACTTCAAAATTAAGTTTTGAGATGATTCTGAAATACTGATAACTAATTTCCCTTTTAGATTGCCTTATCCCCACCGATCAATTCAGAATTGATCAGTACTGATCAGTAACTGACGTCACTTTCAAGCGACCCGAAGAAAGGTGGCTCCCTCTGGCGTCTCCAATTTTGCCCTTAGGCCCTATGTGCTAAAATAAAACGCTCTTAGTTCGTAGTTAGTGCCCTTTAAAAGATTCTAAGCCTATTATTACTATTGCTATTATTATTATTATTATTATTATTATATAAATAATGTTTTGTAATTAAATTTAGGCAATTCATGCATTAAAGATCGCTGGTATTCGATCGAAGTACATCCGCCATATTTGATTCCTGCCTGGTTTTTTACTTCTGCGAAATACGCAATACAGGGTTAGGAAAAACTCAGAGAGGGGCACTTCCGGTTTCGATAAGTATTAAGTGACACTCGGGTAAGTTTAGTACTTAAGTAGTAATAATTTAGTTAATTTTTTGTTTTCGTAAAAAAAAGCGTCAGTGGGCATTTCGAACGGATTATTAGGGGTGCAACACGTGTGGCACTTAAGACGTTATGGAACGATGATTGCAACGGCGAAATTTTTTGCAAATTTAGGGTTTCAAAACCGGGATTTTCAACCTTAGAATTTTAAAAATGTTAGCTACCATTAAAAATAATTTTGAAAAAAAACTATTAGAAATAATAGTAAAATAAGGCCATTTAAACGACAAAATTTCAGTTATTTAGTATGAAACAATGGACTGCGTTTGACCGTCTGGGAGGGTCTTTCTCTATAATATAATAATAATAATGTAATATTCGTTAAATATTTGTTGATATTCAATGTTTAACATTTTCAAAAAAGGCGCCCTTGATCACGTGATTGGTGACGTCAGGGCACCTCACGTGCGCGATGACGTAGATCTCCCAGCATGCATCGTTTTCGAACAGTGCCCTTGCGTTCCATTCTATCGAATTCGAAAATTTTTAGCACTGTCATTTTCGGGGC
>JAQIXS010006530.1:0-10554 GCA_034700785.1 Rossiulus vilnensis | reverse complement strand
CGGCTAACACATGTATCATTCAACTCTACTCATCGAGTGAGGTTCAAATATGTATAGGATGTGCACATTTGCAACAGGGAAGATACGGAAGTATTTCCTTCCAGGTTTTCCAAGTCAGTAGGAACTCTGGTTTAGGTGCACATATATTAACACCATCCATCAGTGTACACGTAAAACAAGCAAAAATGGCACAAATAATCACGATTTGCATTTTTGGCAGATGTGCTGTTTTACGCTGGAAAATCATCTGATGGCAAATGTGTGCTACTAAACTTTTCTTTCTGAGAGGTTTTCGTTTTTTGAGTTCAATGAGAAATTTCTGTGCACTCATGTCTGGTATTATTTGAAAAGGGTACGCAGAATCCGTTTTGCTTAACAATTCGTTATCACACTTACACCCATTTCATTCCAAGTGGCTCTCAGATTTCAGCCACTGTGCAACATTGTCTTCATTTTGCTTTAACCATTTAATGTTCGAACGGATTTTTTCTAAACTGCTTTTTACAGCTCTCTTTCCTGAACCAACCTCACGGTCAGCAAAAAAGGATTTAACTTCTTGATACTCAAAATCTGTTACAAAATGATTTGTCACATCGGCGATGATATTGGACATGGCGAATGACCCGAGGCCAAATCTGAATACAAAAAGGAGAATCCATAAATACGCTTAGATGACTTTTCTGTGAACACTACATTACAACAAAACACTTACAAATCTGATAGTGTTGACCATTTGGAACGTACAAATCTCCAAGTCAGATCTCGTCCTATTTCATTGAGGTAAACTGAGCGCAACACAATGTAAGTGTTTTGTGGTCTGATTTTCTCCCTCATAAGGCTAAATTCCAAATACCTGAAAAGTTTTATTGAACTTAGTGGTAATGAAAGTACACTTAAATTCGTTCATTTCCTTATTATTATATTTAGATTATCTGAGTATGATTCAGTGACTTACAAGAAAGTAATATTCGTGTGCTTATGCTAATTTGTTTACTTAGAAACCTCACAAAACAATTCTTCAAAAGCGTATCCCATTCATAAATCAAACTAGAAAAACCACTTAAATAGTGTCTACTTGAACCCGCTCAAACTTCCATGGCCAAGCTCCCTTCCTTTATCAACTTAATTTCATCTCAAATGTCTGAGACTCATCCCATAAATAAACCGTATTCATCTATTCAACTATCAAACTGTTACACCAGCCTCCTGACATATTAAATCTTCTGTTTTTCCAAATTTAACCCAATGATCAAGCAACATTAATTTTCTAGACTCGATTATCCAATAACATTCCTGGCGTGCTAAAAAGATTTCATTTTTCAACTTCGTATCAATCCTTCATTTATTCCATGCAACACATAAGAACAGACTACTTAAGTTAATAAACCAGTTGTGGAATACTTTAAGGTTTGCAAAGGTTTATGCAGGACAAACCTTGCAGACCCAACTACATACCTACATTCAACTCTCCCCCCAACACACACTACCCCACCCTAACAGTTGCATTTGGGATCTCCTGTAAGGGCCAACTTAAGGTGCTCTTAGGGGCTGGGATCCTGATGCTGCAGTGCAATACAAACCAAATGTGCATTTACCTTTTTCCAATCCCCAATAAGATCTCTAATCCTAGCCATAAGGGTCATGTACTTCATGCTATGTGTATTTTTAATGTGATTGTCGTTTTAAGTAAAACCATATGAATTGTAAACACTAGTATACTAAAGGTCTTACTGTGATAAAACCCATGGATCCCTGGATGAGCCAAGGGCTGTCAGGAGTAGAATTTTCTCAGAAGGGACTTGGGTGAGATTATAATGATTCCAGCAATATTGCCAGTCGTCGTATGTTCCATACTGGATTCCAACAGGGTAAACCACACCACGCATGCTCGGTGGTACACTGAAACAAATATTTTATCATTCAAGTGGCAAAACATTAATGGAATTCTCCAAAATAATGCACCATGGAATGGTACTATAAGCATGTGCCTACCTCACATTGTTTGTTCTCCATTCATGGAAACGCTTCTTTGCTTCAAGTATGACATCCTGATTTTCATAGTGGACTGCAGCATGCAAAATATTTGGTCTTAAAAGCCTAAGTGAAAAAATCATCTTAATATGTAGTGTTCAGTGCGAGTTAATCAAAGCTTAGCCTAATGAAACATGAATTATGTAGTTCATTATAGCTAATGACCCATACTTTCCACAATATTTTTGTATGGAATTTCGCGAGAGAAAAGCAAATGGCTTCCTTTATGATGCATGTAAAAGTTGCATTAGTATTACAGTACAATGCTTTATTACATTTTATTACACTGTTTTATTGCACTTGAAAAAATTGTACAGTCGAACCCCGCTATAGTGAACCATCTGCGGACCCAACAATTAGTCCACTATAACCGATAGTACATACTTTCTTATAAATTATTAATTCATTAAATATTAATCAAAACGAAGAAAAATGTATTAACAATACCTAAAAATTGATTTTATTTTTACATTCTATGGAAGAACTTAGTTATTTTCAATGGAATACAATTCGGCTTTAAGTAGAGTTCAATTAGTAAAGAATCCATTTTTTTCTTGTCCACATTTTCTGTAGAAAAAAAAATGTTCAGGATATTCACAGCCGACTTTTGTCCAATTGCCTTCCATGGATTTTGGTCAACATTTACGTACACTTTTTCACAGAACTATTAAGGTATTGTTAAGACTGTAGGTGAAAATGTTCCAAAAACTACACGCCAATGACGTATTTTGACCTAGCTTTTTAAGGTTTTCCCCTGACTTTCCCAGGTTTCCCAGGTTAAATATTTTATTTTCCCCTGACCTGTAGGGTACCCCATTAATCAAATAATAAGTGAAGGCAATTGAGTCCACTATAACCGAATTGCCATTTTCTCAGCTGTCCACTATAAGCGTATAAAATAACAGTAGTTAGATGGGTGTCCGGTCGGGACCATTAAAAATGTTCACTATAACGTAGGGTTCATAGCGGGGTTCGACTGTATTTATGAATACTACAACCAAACCGGAAGTTCAAGAAAGTGGAAGTTCGGCGACTTGCGCAAGCGATGAGTCTTTCTTCAAGCGCTTGTGACCTTAAGGCCGGGCGCTCACTGTAATTTACCAGAAAACTTTGTTTTTGCCTGAAAGTTTTTCATTTCACAAATTTGGAAATAACGTGAATTTTGCGGTAAAATGCATTTTTTGCGATCGCATAATTTGGTGAACGGCGTATTCCAACCCAATCCAAAGATATGTTCAAAACTCGCCATAGTAAACAAGTTGCGAATTTTGCAGTATCGCTAATCGCGGAAAGTACGGGTCCTTAATTATAGCAATGCATGTCTATCTTGAAGTGGTTTGAACTAACTTTAGAAGGTGTAATCCATTATCTTCCCATCCAACATGTGCGACGATTGGTTGCAGCAACTTCTTAATAAATTCCTGTAGATGTCAATGAATAAATATTTTGCTAAATTACGATTTTCAAAGGTTTCTAAGCACAAACCTTAAGATAAATGTATGATGGCCTTTCACGTAAAACAACATTTAGATTGGCTATGTGTTCCAAAGCAGTTATCCACGGGATGAAATCTCTCTCATTAACCAGATATTTCAACATATTCAGAGCGACTGTTGGATTCAGCATATTGTTCCTAGAAACAAATCACCTCGTATCAATCTAATTAATTTTTTTTTTAAAGTTCAAAACGTGATTGCAAACCTAGCTAGGGTGAAAGCATCATCCAAAAGGCTAGCACGATCTGCAGCCGTAAATACCTAATAGATGGATAGTAGAGCAGTCAGTGTTTTTGTATATTAGCAGGATATTACAGAATATATTAACCAACCGTATGATTTTTCATTAAAGCCGCCACAATCTCGTTCCACATCTCAACTTCGTATGCCACCCGATAAAATCCAGATTGATTAACATTGCATTTTATCCACCGAATATCTGGATCAACTTGGAATTCCGCTAAAACCAGTTACTAGTAAGGTTTTGCTCTTTTTCGGAATACGAGGCATTAGTGTATAATGTATATTACTGTCATTGAGAGGCATCCACACCAGTGTGGATTGCGATTGGGACTTGTCAGTGATGTACGTTAATGGCACGTGCCACTTGTATCTGAAATAATGTGTCATATAAAATAGCTTTGCCATAAGTGCGGCTAATTCCAACAGTTCCACTTGTTTACCCATATTTTGAAATGAATTCGGAGGAAACATCATCTTCGGGTTCCAATCCTACCAAAAACCGATGTTGTTTGGCAAAGATTTTGCTTCCTTCTTTGGTTATGCTTATTAAAGGAAATCCCATCTGTTGTGTCCAAGTGTCCATGACGGCCTTAACATCCACAGATGCATTTACGGATTTGCTTTCCTGAAATATTTTCAGTTTAAAAAAATATTCAGAAGCAGCTAATTTTATCATCATTTTGATGTGCAAATTCATACTGACATTGCTAAGAACATCCCATAAATCTTCAGTTTTCGCATTTCCATACTTGAAAATCTGGAGGTATTTTTGGAGTCCTTTCTGCAGGGTTTTTTTCCCCAGAAAATTTTCCAGCATGTGCATAATAGCTGCTCCCTAAAGTGCAAATTTATGATAAATTAAAACATGTTGGAATCTGCTTGGTTTGGAGGCAATTTATTTGAAATGTACCTACCTTGTTATAAGATATGGCATCAAATATGGATTCAATTTCAGTAGGATCTGCCACTTCGACGGAAATGGGGTGGGAACTTGCCAAAGCGTCCATCTGTAAGGCAGGGTGTGTTTTGTCTACAACAAACTGATCCATCTGCAAAGAACAAATGAAATGTTGAAAATTGATTTGGGGTCTTGGGAATTTCTGTTCAGGTCTGCCTGTGATGCTTGTCGCAGCTAATCCTACCATTTTCCAGCCTGGCTGAACTTCATCCGTACCGAGGTTTTCCACAAAACTTGCAAAGCCTTCATTAAGCCACAGGTCATTCCACCATTCCATGGATACAAGATTGCCTTTAAAATTGTGAAATGTGTAAAGAAAACATGTAATAGAAAATTCGGAAAACTGATAGTTCAGCCTTAATTGTAACTCACCAAACCATTGGTGGGCCAACTCGTGTGAAATAGTGGTAGCAATTTGTTGCTGCTTAGATACTGAAGTCTCATTTAAATCGGCTAGGATTGCTGTCTCACGATATGTGGTCAAGCCCCAATTTTCCATGGCACCAGCTCCAAAATCGGGAATGGCAATCAAGTCTGCAATATTAAATGAATATTTTACTAACTCATACATGAAACTTAATTTATCAACCCAATATCCCAAATATCTAAAACTTTTGTAATCTGAGAGCAACTAGGAATTTAGATAAGTTTGTTAAACTATGGATACTTTAGAAATTGTTGGGGTACGAAACGTGTTTCAATCTGTTGGTTTGAAGATATGAAAATTAAAAATCCTAAGAATTTGAGAAAGTAAAGACTAAATGTAACAGGGTGAGAAAAAAGCCACAATAGCAATTTGCTTCCATCAAATTCAACATTCCCCAATAAGCATCACGTCAAGAATAAAGAGGCTCGTGGAATATTTGCATTCTAAAAAGGTTGTGCAATGTTAAAATGTTTGCGAATTAAAAGGATATTTCGAATCGGGCTGCTGATGTCGTTGGTATGTAACGCATGTTTATATTTGCCCTTTGAACGATCCGAAAATGTTTATAAAATACTTAATATTAGTTATTAAAGAACTTGCCTTGTTTAGCGAGCGGATAATCGATACCAAAGAACTCGCTATAAAATGGTAGAACTCTCTCAGCAACTGATAACGCAAATGTGGCCTGATTGATTTGATCCGGAGGAGCAAATACGCTTACCTACATGTATACAGTCAAAGGCATGGACATTTAAATGGGCATAGCTAGTAGATATATCTGAAGCACATTGCCAATTTACGTGATGTTGATTGTACCTTTACACCACGTAGATCTTTGTTAGTGGACGTTAGATTCTTGTAGTCACAAACCACAAAGGCAACCAGATAGGTGCTCATCTTCACTGTTTTGCTGAAATGATCGACCCTAAGCCCATTGCTCAGTACATCTGATCTTTCCTTAGGCGTGTTAAACAAAGCTGTGTATTTGCCATCCCTGACAATGGACATGTTGAACTTTGCCTTCATGGATGGCTCATCGAAACAGGGAAAGGCTGTTCTAGCATAGGTAGGCTCAAAGTGAGTCGTTGCCAGGTACCTGAAATATATAAGGCTTTTATAGCAGTATACTTTGGTAAACTACTATATTTAAAAATTCTTGAGATGCGGCAGCCCAGTCAGTGTAAAGAAATAGCCTTCATTGCTGATAAATAACTTAGCATTGTCTTGCCTTTTTTCTCCGAGGGAGGTTGTGTACGAGCTTAAGTAAAAGCCCTCCAGTTTTTCTGTTAGATTTCCGGAGAAGCCAATGCTTAGCTTGTTTGTTTTGTTTTCCTTTAATTTATGACTGAATTCCACGTAAAGCTGCTCATGCTTTTCGTACTCCAGTGTTTTTATCACTTCGATGCCATCAGCCAACTGAACAAAATCCAATTTCAACTGTTTGACATGCAACACGATGAAATGCTGTGGTCGTGTCAACTGGAATGTAATGTTGACAATGCCAGAGTGGTCAAATGTGGTCAGGTTGGGGTGCAAATAGATGGAGTAATGAAGAGGCTTAATGTAGTCTTGAAGTCGGATGTCATTGTAGGGAAAGAGTTCGCCATTAGTGGCTGTTGGAGGAGTTGGGGCTGGCGTTGTTGTTACATTGGTAGCACCAGCACCGGAGTCCTCGACGTGGCTACAGGGACAGTAGATGTACGGGCGAGCAAAAGCAGCAATGATAGCAATGCATAAAATCCCGAAGAAGCAGCCTACAGCGATACAGCAGGCCTTTTTTGGACTTAAAATAACACGCCGTACACGGTCAACCATTCCGGAAGGTTCATATAGTGCTTTCTTGTTGATTCCTAACTGGCTGTCACCTAGAAATAGTGTGAGACATACGTACTTAAGAAATGGATTACAACTGTAGAGAGCATTTACTCAATTTGAAAAAGGTTTGCTAATCTCTGTATTTTATTATGTAATAATTCTCCAGATCATCTGTCAAATCTTAAAGAAGCAGCCCACAGCCATACAGTATGCATTTGTTGGCCTGACATGTCAGGGACTGTGACTTAGTTTGTTAAAGCACCTGTCTAGTCAACAAGAAATCCTGAGTTCTAATCTCGTCTGTGGCCAATTTTTTTCAAACAAATAACCTTAATTAAGCTACAAGAAACGTAATCTAACAATGATGTTGGTGTCAAAAATAATGCAGGGGAATCGACCAAATAAATTATGTTAACAGATGACACCCCCTACCAGATAGCATATCCTTGATGACAGTAGCGTACTGAGCCAAATTGAACTATTAAACAAGTACCTTGGCTCATATTCTAAATATTACTCTTAATTAAACACTACATGCTCGTAGCTTTAATATGTTACATATTTTAATATTAGGACTCAGTAGTGTTTAGTTCCCCCATAAAGACTATGCACTTTATAACGTATTACAATTGGCGGTTGACACTTAATTTCGGTATATGTAACCAATGTTACCGAGTGACAGCTAAATCCAAATACTTTTTGTCTAGAAGCATTTGGTTTATAATGACACAAGCAATGATAATACGTAGTGCAACCATGCAGTTTCAAAGTAGAAGAAATGTTGCTGTAAGTTTCTCTACGCACGACACTGTACTCTCTGATGTCCATTTGAAAATGAATGAGCCAGCTTTTAGGGTGACATGCCATCAAAATTAAGTATGCATAAAAATAAACTATCGCAAGTTTGTTAGCTTTAATTAAGTCAGCTGTCATTGGGGCCAAGGTCCAGCAATAACTGTAAAACTGACGTATGGTTAAATTTGATTGCATGGCTGGTTCTTCGTAACAATGCCTCGCTTCCTTCTATGAGTGCATTAGCAGTGAAAGAAAAAGGCATACTACGCACCAGTTAAAAATGCGATATCGTCCACATCGTAGTCATTCATTTTTACCAGGATCATGAGTTAGCTCCATTCATCACAACTATTACGCAATAATGGCCGTGAATTAAATACTAGGGGAGCTGCTGCCGTCTTCTGCCAACTTATGTGAGAGTATACGTCGCCATTTTTAAAGCTGCCAGATGGCCTTCCTAACAGTTGCTATGGTGATGGGGACGCTCATTAAATACGTCTCTGCGAATAACCTCCTCTTGCCCCATTTTCAAGGCTTTCGCGTGTACTTGACAGCAAACCTTGGTAACTTAGGTGGACACGAATAAAGGTTATTCAATTTTTGCCCCTTGGAATCACGACAGTACTCCTAAAAACATGTTTCAGAAGTGGGTTTTAAAACCTTGACGTCAAAACGAAGTATTGAATGACATCAATTCATTGCAGTTCGAATTGCCACAATTTAGAGAAGAGGGTGTTTTAAACGTTTATATGCGGTATCATACATGTGGTGGATATGACTGTTTTACAAACTTCCGACAAAAACTTTTTTTTTCCACAAAGTTATTGTTTTGGTAATTAAACGTCATAGGTGTATAAAGTGTGAAGTCAGATTAGTGCTATCTATATTTTTCATAAAACTATCCCTAGTGCAATCCCACTATACTGTACTTTTAAATGGCAAACGTTTGTTTGATAATAAAAAAGTAATACAACGAAAATTCACGAATGATGATGACACAAGTCTATAAATGCAATATACTGTATGTCACTCTTTTTTAAATATGCATAAGCAAAATTGCTGCTTTGTAGTATTTTATGAAACCCGGTTATCCTTTTTCATTTAAAATAAACTTGTAGCTCAAAGATGTGTGCAAGATGCCCTATATAATTTGTGACTAATTGGTTATTTTTGACCTATGCAAATATTGAACATATCATACTTAAATAGTTGAAATACGATGTGCACTAAACATAAATGATTCATATTTTATCATCTGTGTGATCTTTATCAAGTTATACTTACCAGAAAATACCTCTTCTTCTTCTTCATCTGTGAACGTCTGATAAGCATTCGGCATGCTTAACAAATGAGATTTTTGAGCCTTTGAATCCAGTTTTTCGAGTGTCATTAGCAACTGTAAATTACTTGGCTTAGTTCGATATTAGCCGCAAAAAAATGTGCAGGCCTACCACAAATATCGAAATCCTGCTGGACAAATGTTTGTGGCAGGTTTTCTGCCACGTTGCATCTGCTCCAAAGCAACTAACCAAATTCTATTGTAGCTGTCACAGGCATTATTTCGCTAAGCTAGGCCGCACATATGTAGTTGACAAACTGCCAATATGACGAATGCCTCATTTTCTAGGTACATGTATTTGGAACGTAAACAGGACAATGTTAATCGAGATATGTACGTAATAAAAAAATGTGTGCGCTGGCATGAGTCGGCCACAACAGGACCATAAATGAGACTAACAAGGGGACTTATATAAATTGGTATTCATCGAGTCATTAAAGCAAACAGCAGGAAAGTCAAACACTTGCACTTCTTTATTTGCATTATCATTCTCACTCTGACAGTTTAACATATGTTTATTCTGAAAATACAATATATGCAAATGCAATATTGTTGTTCTTGTTGCACAGATAATGTATTTAGCATCTCCGTGCGAGAGAATAAATGAGAATTGAAAACAGTTCTTGGTCATTTCTCTTCTTTGTGCGAAGCGAAAGCAAGGTTAATCACTGTTTGTACCAATTAAAGATTACTCAAACGAAAATGGTGTATCTACGAAGTGGTGCAAATTTTGCCACCATGACAACATTCATTTTACACTATATTAAAAAAAAATATCACAAAAAAATGTCTACACTTTTTGGAACTATGCAATTTCATTTTTTAATTTTTTACTTTTCAAATGAAATTAAATATGCAAGTAAAAATAAATACAATAAACAAATTAACGTTAATTCTGATAGTAGTTCATCACCTCTACAATATGGAAATTAAATGAGCGATCACGAGTATGTTACATTCAGGAATGTACAATAATTTACAGTAATAGGGTGCCTAATGTCCATGACTAAAAATGCAAAATTTCATCTTGTTGGCCATTTCAATCTGTTCTGCTTTGAAACCACATTAACACTGACAATAGCTAACTGAGATCCATGGAAAAGTATTAATTGGGAAAATCAGGTTCAAGACTGTTATACAAAAGTTCTCTTTCAGGTTTGTTGATTTGAATTAAATGCCAAAGATCAAGATGGTGGCTCAGCTCAGCCCTCATATACCAACATGCAGAAATCTTGGTAACTAGGTAGACAAATTGCTTGGAAGTTTGAAATAGGAACGGTATAACTTGTATTGAGCAAAAAGTAAAATAATGCTGGAAGGAAGTTACTGCGTTCGGCTGCATGCAACTGACTTAGTCTCACCTACATGTGGTGAAACTCCGCCCCCGAGCATTGAAACGACGCCATTTTCGAGCTGCGACCAGAGTTTATCTTTTGGTCGGACGTCGCAT
>JAQIXS010006529.1:0-10556 GCA_034700785.1 Rossiulus vilnensis | reverse complement strand
ATCGTGCTAAAATCAACTGGACATTTAATTACGCTTTATTTGTATATGTGAACAACGAATCAACTTAGCACATAGATCTAATTTCATTTTCACCCTGTTTTCTTAAAAATTAAATCTTTTGCAGATGATTCAAATATCCTTAGGGGTGGAATTAGTGCGAAAGTAAAATTACTTATTTACTTCAGAACATAAATGGAAGCATAATAACTTTGCGCCAAATGTTTGTGACAAAATTTCCATCTTGGCATCTTGAAAATGCAGCTTGAAAACTGTATGTACTACATGTTGTTTGCGTATAAAATATGCATATTTATTGTATAGATTCGTTGTGTGTATCTTATTTTAATTACGTTTATAAGGGTTATATTCAGGAAGGAATTATTTCAAATAAATAGCCAATGTCAGATATGGATCAGGTGGAGCTATTTACATGCAGATTTATGCTAGAGTTTCTAGCCATTCTCGTTTTATTTTTGATTCAGGAAAAAGTAGCTTAACTTGCTTGCTACCCCAGCGGTTGTGAAGTATTTCTGACATAAATGTAAATACAATATGGTTATTTTCAATCTGAGAAACAAGCTCGATAAATGCGATGGATGAAACGGCTTAAAAATTGGCTTAGAGGAAATGGCTTGTCTATGAGAAATTCATGGATATAATAAAACCTTCTCAATTTTCATAAGGTAAATCCTATAGCTGGGTAAAAGGTCGGTTATTGAACTCGGCTTGGCTATTAATTTTCACCAGATGAATCCTTCCAAGCTCCAATGGATTAAAAACATGACCTGTTTAAGGCTGTTTGTTGAGCATTCTTTGGAATATAAGCATGACTGTGAGATTCTTGTATCCCTTTTGGCAGTACGTCTAGTTGCGATTTTAGAAAAGTATATTAAAGCATTTCTTTCCTAAGATTCTGGTTTGAAAAGTAAATTAATGTGAATGCCATAAATATGTCTATTCATAAGCAGAATAACCTATATTATTCTGATTTATGGAATTAAATTGTTACAAACTGCCTACTTCAACGTTTAATGAAAACTAGTTGTCTGGCCGGCATCTTGCTAGTTAGCCACATTAATAAATAAAACTAAACTATTGAGTCTACTCGCATAATTTGTACAAAAGCTTAAAAAACAAATACATCTACATTTAGAGATGAATGCTTATATTAATTTTTACTTGAAGCAAACTCTTTAAACTAAGCGTTTAAAATTGGGGTGGATTTGATTTATCGTTTTTGAAAGTAGAAGATCCAAACAAAAATTGCCATTGTGATAGAGTAAAGTCAAGATCAGATATCCAAACAATGGATGAAAAAAAAAACATTACGATAACATTATAGTTGTATTTGGACTTGTTTTGTAAGTAAACCATTTCAGGTATTTTATCCCTATTTTCATATATAATTTAGTAAACACTTTTTTTACTACGATTTACTTGAATATTAGTCAGCTGTATTCATGTGGCCCAGGGCAAGTATCCATCGTATATCCTTGCTTATGGCTGACCCAAAAGAGTGCCCACCATGCAAAAAATTACAGTTTTTTGCGTCAAATACTTATTTTAATTGTTAATTTTGTTTTCTCCTGAGTAGAATTGGTCATCCACTAATGTTAGTTATTTTTAATAATTTGAAACTGTCCTATCTATTTATAAAAATTAAATAAACTATAAAAAACACCCATTATGCACCTCTCGATGCCCAACATTAGAGGCTGCCTTGAGTGGAAAAACTCGTTTTCGGAGGTCGCAAAGGGACATTTTCAAACTAAATATTACCTCAGACCCAAGTGGACAATCGAGCTAAAATGCTCAATTGTTTTTGCTTTGTGGTCATTATTTTGGATTGAGCTTAGTGTAGGCTCTAGTTATTTCGGAAATGATGATTGGGCACTTTGCCTACTTTAAGAATTGCGCATGGATTTACAACCTACCCCTGAAAGCAGGCAATCACATAAAACTTGCTACGTGTGAATTTATGCGCGTCTCATGAAAGAATTTTTTTCTGTTTAGTATCAAATTCAAAATATTTGATACGGCTTCCTTGAGTGTAACCAGGTAACGCGAGTTTCACGCTGCGATTTCCGAGGTATCTGGACTTTTTAACCGTGTTTTGTATATTTAGATATACACATAACACATTGTGCGGCATATGAACACCCACTCAAGGCTCTTCTGAAGTGAGTCACGAATGTATGACGTCAATGCGAAGCTTGACATATTTTTGTCTTCATCAAGTTTGATACATTAGGTATTGCCCGCTATCCGTAAAGCATTAACAGTTGTTCAAATTTAATTCATTTAAAATTTTGTCAACGGGGTCATTACGGAATTTAAAAGCACTTCAAAAGTACTTTTGATTTATGTCTTTCAGCTATTAGAGCGTGGATTTTTCCACTACATATTTAGAGCATCCTAATGACAGTATCGGCCGGAAGAGGGTGTGTTGGTAATTGTTGTTGAGTTTTAAGTTGATCTAGAAATCCAACATATTTTTTTTTACTACTCTGGATTCGATGCTTTAAATGTTATGATTTGATGGAACATGTCCATATTTCGCTTCCTGTTGTTGGAATCGGAGTTGAGGCAGACATATTTGACTGGATTTACTTTGAAAAATAAATGTTGTCACTCCCAATTAAATTTACATTTACGAACGTACATGAATGTAGTTAATGAATTATGTATAGTTTGCATTGTCATTTTTGTTGGAGTTTTACCATTTCGTGATTCATAGTTATTGTACAGCAATCTAAAATTGTATTTCCTCAGGGGATCTGCGGACATGACCAATATTGTAAAAAAGGGGTCGCCGGAAGAGTTTATTGGGAAAACTGTTCTACATGTACATGTACATGACCAGTGTCCGTATGTGCTAACTGTCAAATCATAGGCCTATTCCATTCATGAAAAACGATACTAGGCCTATGTTATATGATAATAGCAATATTTAATACTTTCTTTTGCATCATGAGTTCTTTTTTTTCCGAAAGAAACTAATGAGTAAGGACAATTTTTACAGAAAATTCGGACAATAACGAGTTACGGTCAAATACATTTTACATACATGTACTGTACATAGCATGGTAACCGTGATAGGTTACTGTAAATAATTTTAAATGTCTAAACATTACAGATATTATATTACAAGAAAGAACAGCTTATTACAATTGGCCTTTGTTGATCAGGCAGACGTTTGACCATTTGTTTATGCATTGTTAATGGCCATAGTTTTTTTTGCAAGTCGTATAGTGAAAGAGGTCTCTATTTCTACTTGTCACACCAGATAATAAAAACGTCCGAATGTTTAGAAAAACCAGGCCATCTACAGCCAAATTGGAACACAAAATCCCTAATAAGTTATGCGTTGTCTTGCAATTTCATGAAATTTTCATCCTCCGTGCATTGGTTTAAAGGACAAAATTATTTTAAAGAATACGGTCAGATGTCATGTCATTTTTATTTTTCGGATTAGGTTTATTTCTGAAACTACTTGGGTTAAAGCAGGCTGAGCATCTTTAATAGCATCTATTAGAAAATGTGCATTATTGTGCTTTTGTGAAACATAAGCTACAAACCTACACTAGAAAACGAGGCCTTTTTATGTCCAAATGTGACAAATAAAGTAAAAGGGGGGATTGTAATATATTCTTAAGAAATTACATCAAGTACGTGCAATCCATCAACGATAAACTAGCCATCTAACGACTATCGATGGTAAAGTTATCGACAAATGCTTTTCAAAACTTTCCTTTATTTTTTTATAATTTAGAAAAATTAGTAAACGAGGTAATAAACATTTCAGTTATTGTAAAGTTTTGAAAGTCTATAATTTGTCCAAACATTTATCTCATGTAAAATAGCCCTCATATATGAGGGCTATTTAATAAATAATCAGATTCCGTATCAATTGAGTTTCTTATCCATGCAGTTAATGGTTTTTAAACTGGGGCCTCAGTAATCATCTAGGGGATCGCAAGCATTGTTTAATTTTAAATGTTTACATGAATTAATTTATGCATCGTAGTTTATATGGTTTATGGTACCGATTAATGTATTATCACACCATCAATGAAGATCGAAGTATGACAGGTATGTTTAATTGGTCACATTAATCTGAAGAATAAATTAAAAATGCATTTTGTTCGATTTTTCCATTACTATTTTTTCCTGCTGAAAACACGCATGTGCCGCTTAATTGACCACCAGATTGTTATCTCATCTTATTGATACATTTGATATTTCGTTGGAGCAGCCGCGCGTTTGCTGATACACTAATCCTTATCGCACTTTCCCTAGTTTTTTTTTCCAGTGGCTAAGCTACATTTTCCCAAAACGATTCGATAACAGTTAATTAACTTTCGATTGTGGTTCGGCCCGTCCAGCATCAGATTGGACAACGGCATTGATCTAGTGAACTATTTTCATGGCCTAAATGAAAACCGCTGCTTAGGTAAGTTACGAATCGAAGGGAAACTGGCTTTCAAGTTCGGTTTATCTGCATGAGTCTGGGAGATAGGCCTAGCGTCTGTGTGCAAGGGGAGAAAAAAAGGAGGTAATGAGCATTTCGAGATGCAAATCCCTTTTGGTAGATGTTCTAAGGAGGGCACGTCTCCACAGTGGAATACCTTGGCTTTTTCTGTACTACTTACATAGCCTGCTCACTGGTAGCAGTTAACCTACACGAGGGCTCCCTGTGTAATTTGAACTGGTGGAGTGACGTCACCGTGTATGTTTAACGTCCAATAGGATTTCCAAGGGGGATGCCATAATCGGCACTTGAGTTAAGGTTGTTCGCCAAGTGAAGCGAGGTCCATTCGGTGCCAGGATTACGAAGCGTACGTTGGGTGCAGTCGAGCTCCTACGTGTGTACCTGTAGGCCACCGTTTCCCCCAGTTTTGCCATCTGATTTCGAAAACACCTCCGACTTCGCTCGATTTCTCTGTGCAGTTCGTTTGTTTCGTTACAAACTAATTAGCCACCATGGATGCCATCAAGAAGAAGATGCAGGCGATGAAGTTGGAGAAGGATAATGCGATGGACAGGGCTGACCTGGCCGAACAACAGGCCAGGGATGCCAACACCAGAGCCGAAAAGGTAAAGAAAAAAAGTCGAACAAAAATGCACCATAACCTCCCCATTAGAACTTTTCCCCCGAAAAATGCGGGCTGAGATTCCATTCACCCCTGGTTTCGTGGGATGAAAGATTGTTCCTCTCAGTTTTAGTCTTTCGCGCTTGTCTTGCCCCCAGGGAAGGACGGGGAGAACATGGAACACTCAAAAAACATTCCGACCGATTCTGCATGCCTAACCAGCTTAACTAACTTTCATCTACCTCTCTCTGCAAAAAAACCAAAAAAAAACCCCACGACATTCACGATCTTGAACCCTGGGTAAGCGGCATCCTAATTAGCGGCCAAATCACGTTAATACCCTGCTCGTCAACCTAATGCTTCTGTAGTAATTATGCTAAGAAAATGTCTGCGAAGAAAACTAATATTTGGAAGTTGCAAGAAATGGTTTTAATGTTTTTAAAAGGTTGCACTAAATGTTTATCTAGAAAAAGCAGATTACAATCCCCATTAACTGTCCGTGACACTAACTGGAGTTTGCAATTAATTACATTAGCTTGGTCTTCAGATAAAATTGATGTTAAACTTTCCTGAACTTTCAAGTAGCATATTTCCCAAATGCCAAAATGTACACCTTGGCAACTTTCCATTTATTGACATAAAACATTTATTTTCTAATTATATTTCTTGCTTTTATATCATAAGAATCAGTTCCAAAATTAAATTTGCTACAATGAGATGTCACATGGTATAGCTAAATTTAAAATGGGTGGTCGGCATCGACCATGTCATATGCCACATCTGGTTTAAAGCCCCGCCTAGAATTCCAGCTTTTAAAAACAGGGAATTTTATCATATTTTTAAATCAAAAGAATTAAGTTCGTAAATGGCTGCAATAATTCTGATCGTCGACATTTTCTGAAACCCTTCCTGGAACCATATGGTTTCTAATGCGTTTTTTTACTGAGCAAATTGATAATTCCCCTTGCCAAATAACCTCTTGAAACTATCTCGATGCACTCTCGAAGCATGGCGCCGGTCGTTTCCGGAATGTAAACGAGTCACCATAGGGAGCAAGGAGCCAGGAAAACGTGTTGAACACGGGCTGGCACCACTACTCCTTTTTGGAGCTATTCAGGCCATCTTCTTGGAACGAGATCTATGTTTATTTCTGGACAAAAAAAGTCTAAATACTGCTTCCCCAAATATAGCTGTGTGTCATGAAAAGGAGTACAAGCAAAACTGTAGTGCAGACGTCAGGTTCCTTGCTCAATTTTGAAAGTTAGGCTTAGTGCACCCCTTAAATTTAAAGAAAAAATAATAAAAAGTTGGAGTGAATCAAAAACCCTAGAAGAAACCAACATTGTGAGGGTGGCAGTTACTCATTAGTGTTCATAAAAATGGTGCTCAATAGGGGTTATAATGATAGCAGATCAAATTTGTCATTTTCATGATTTCACCTTAATTGTGCAAACATATGAAATTTGAATACAGGCTATAGTTCGAAATCTATTAAGATACGTAAAGGTAAAAATAAGCAATTTTTTTAAAAATTCAATTGAACAAGAACAAGGTCGCAATTAATTGACAATGCTATTGATGGGATTAAAACCTATTTTAGCTTTATAAACTACAAGCAGAAATCTAGTCAAAATCTAAAGCACAAAACGAGCAATTAAAAATAGTGCAAGCTAAAAGGACGGGTTTACAGCTTTTTATTGCTTAGATTTTTCAAGGTTTTAACGCCATCGAAATGTTTTTCTTTTGCAAATAGAAAATCAAAGACACCTAACCCTGCCTGTAGAGGGCAGTTCATTTACTGATGCTAGAATAATTTACTGCATTGATGGCAGTTCGTTTGTTGATACTATTATAATTTACTGCATTGAAGGCAGTTCTTTATTTATGGACCATTTCCAATTTCTTTCCACATTAATTCAGCACATTATTTAGAATAAATCTTTTTTAACCTTGTAGGTCCCAGAGGTCGAATTTTATGAAAATAAATGTGCATACGATTTTGACATTGTCAATAGAACCACCGCAACAGTATTAGTAATGACATTTGTTTAAAGCGAAATGGACAACTGATTAAAACTTAAAACTGCTATCGTATATGGAGATTTTGATTAAAAGTATTAGTCATGTACAAAATATTGTTGTTTTCATAAGGGGATCTCTTCATCCAACTTGTTTTGAAATTCTTGGTTCATCCATTCTTTGCGAGAACTTTTGACCCCGTGCATTTGTCTGCTCCTTTTTATCTACACACGCTTTAGCATATCCTCTGCGTAGGTGGTAAATTCCGATGCATTCGAGATGCATAAGAATATTTGTTGCATGAAAAACAAGTACTTTTAAGTATTTCACCAAGTGCAAGTAACCCTAGCTCTCCGTTACAAAATTTGGGCATGACATGTACGTAATCAAATAATAATTACATTTTTGACAATGGGTATATCCATTATCCTTATCCTTCACACATTAACGCATTGTTTCAAGAGCTCGAAATAAATATTGTTCCCAACCACAGACAATGAATTCTTGCACATCACCTACAGTATAATTCGAAACGCTTATTGTCTTAAACACAGTGTTAGTCAAGAGTTCCAAAATTGACCTCATTAGTTTATTTTCCTTCATAAAATTAATATTGCGTTTACAAGTATTTAACCACTATTTTTCTTGCATAGGCCGAGGAAGAAGTTCGCGCCCTTCAAAAGAAGATCCAACAAGTTGAGAATGACTTGGACCTCGTTCAGGAACAACTTGGTCAGGCCAACAGCAAGTTGGAGGAGAAGGATAAGGCCCTACAGAACGTAAGTAGAAAAGCCATGCATCGCTTGATCCGATGGATCACACGCTCAAATAACCCAAAGTCCGGAACATGTAAGTTTGATACCTTTTCTCAGTATATCAAGCTTCAAACTTCATTTGCTTAAATTTAAAATCGCAATTTCCAACGTGTTTACATATAATGGGAGGAGTGGTTTAATTGAAAGAGACAGAAGGACAATTAGTCATCCAGTCGTGTTGAAATGAAGAATTGATAAGACAACTGGCAATTTCTTAGAATTCGTCAATACAGACCTATGCCTATTTTTTTAATTAACTGAAATTATCAAAGACGGATCGAACGCTTTTCTTAAAATTGTCACTGTCTGTAAACAGTTTAAAATGTGTTAGTTATCATAGAAAGATGATTTGCTTGAAATGCATATGGCCTACGTATTAATCAAGTTCAATGGAATGAGATATGAAAAATGGTAGAATAAACCGTGATGAGAAATAGTTTATGGACACACTGTTGGCTTTTCACGACCATATACGTTTGGGTGTGTATGGACTTAAATTGCTGGAAGTAAAAACGTTACACAATGTCGGCAGCAACAGACATCTGTGTTATCTTAACACGATTACGAAATTACATCTGGCAATGTTTTCGTGTTCAACAGCCTCCTGGGCTTACTATTTACCAGCAAAATAAATGCGTGAATCTTGGAACATTTGCTTCGAACGCCTTGAGCGTAAACTGGCTGAAAGGCATGCATTCACGTCATCACATCAAACTTTTCAACAATTTTAAAAGGGTCACCACTTAAACAAAACATGTGTTAAGCCTATTCCCCACTAAACCGATAGTTTCCACATCTTTTTTCTTCAATATATAGAATATGATATTGCCCACCAAGTGGGTTTCTTAAAATTTTTGGAAACGCCGTACATTGAATTTTTAATTAAAAATAAGCTAATTAGTGTTAGGTGGCGCTGGGGGTGTTTTTCAAGATTGTTAGCGAAACTTTAATTTTACCTAAATGTTCCTACTTGGTAGTATCACCATTTCACTTTCGTTCGCGATTATTCTCGTTTCTACAGCTTTAAATTGTGAAAAGCATTGGGGGAAAAATAACTCCGTTGAAAGAAAATTGCATTTTTGGCTAGCATAGCACGCGCTGGATATACTTTTTAGTGAACCCATGACCATTAACCAGCGCGCGTGCTCTGCCAGCCAAAAACTAACCAATTTGCAATTTTTGGTTCAAGTGTTAAGAAGAATATGAAATTCCTATAGCTTCGCCGAACTGTAACTCTATAAGCAGGTCCAAAACGGCTAATTTTATGAAATTCTCCAATGAATCATGGTCTACATCCATCCGGATTTTTTTCCAACTTCAGTATCGTGTTCAACTCCCGCTTTTAAACCCATGCTGGTGCCTGGAAGATGTAGACGCTCTTCCAAGTGGGCTTTAAATTTCGGTGTGTAATTTAAGCCGCCATATGGCACCAGCGCACTCACGTGGCTGGCACGCACCATAAATGGTCGAGTGAGGCGAGGAATGCGCGGGTTTGGAACCCTTCCAGATCGGCAGCGGCGAAGCTCCTCCCTTCCGCTCGGCTGTTCCAGAAAATGGCGTCACCCCCTCTCGCTCAAACTTTTCAGGGCTCTATGGTGTGGTGGGGACGTGCGTAGGCTTAAAAAGTTAACTTTTCCCAACGCAATTGCGATAACACGTTACGTGCGCGATCGATTTTATTGATTGGGCGAAATTGTTTTGATTTGTTGGGGGGCATTCACTCGCGTCTAGCCTTGATAACATGCGGCTAACTCGAGCAGTAGGGAGCTAGGTAAGGTACAGTGGTGAGCCCGGTTTAGATCACGGCAGCATAGTGAAGCGTCTCGCAGCTTTTCCAGTGGCAGCAACGAGGGATTCGACGAACTCTTTTTTTCTCATTCGACATGGAATCGAGAAGCGACTCTGATACGGAAACGAACTATTCGTGTGACTCGGGAGTGGTGCTGAACGGAAAGTTCGTCAATGGCAACGCGTCCAGCTCGGAGGACATCAGTAACAGCGACCCCGAGCACGAAGAACTCGCCCAGCTTCGCTGCGCTAGCATTCAGACTGAAGTTTTGGCTGATCGACACAGACGTCGAAATCGAAATGCAAACTACCCGGGACTCGCATTCGGTTCATCTATATTCAGTTCCAATACTTTGATGAAATTTAACGTCATAGCCAATGAACTTCATAACATTATGAACGTGCAGTTGAAGCGGGTTCGTACTTTTTTTCTGCCTCTCGTTTTAACTCCACCCTTTCGTAGTCCTACTTCAACTTTTCTAGTTTTGTTTATTGCCGACGACGGGATTTTTACCTTTTTCACGCTTGCACGCCCCACACTTTTCCCACGAAGCCTTTCTACTCCGCATAAATTGGGCAAGGGGCGTGGCTACTCCGACATTACTCACACCTCATTGGTGGTTAAATTTGTATCCGTACGCTGTTTAGTTCGGTTCGCCGCTACTTTGCGGAAGGGACATCCTAAAAGTTCGCTGAGGAGTTTAATGCTTGGCCCGCAGCAATTCCAAAGTTTCGGGTTCTATTATTTTTTGAATTTTCCTCGGTTAATTAGCAGGTCTCCGTCTAAAAGCTTTGGGTTCATTCATAAAGGATAGGTGAAGGGGGGGGGGAAAGGTTCAAG
>JAQIXS010006528.1:0-10556 GCA_034700785.1 Rossiulus vilnensis | reverse complement strand
ACTAGAGTGACTAAATAGTGAGAATAATGACAAAAGTAAAAAATGTAATAAACCCTGGTGGAAAGATCAGAATAATCAGTACAGTAGATATCAGTACAAATATACTGATATTTGTAAAAAATGCATTTATATCACTAACCATACTGATATTAGAAGTCCCAAAAGCCACTATAATACTGATATCGCTATGCACACAGATACTACTAGTCCCAAAAATGAGTATATACAAAGTGATATCAGTACAGAATCATACCGATCTTAGTATAAAATCATACTGATATACACTGTAAGTAGAGAATCACATACTGATCTTTTCACCAGTTCAGTAAAAATATTTACGTTCAGATTTTTTCCCTTATAATTGAAGGTTGAATTTTCCGTCCTTTTTCTGAGAATTTTAAAATTTAAATGCATGGCTTATTCATGAGCGGGTATAATAAATGTCGAAGATACGATCTTTTGTTTTTTTAATTCAAAATTATTAATATATTCGGGAAAACGGATTTTTATCGCGTCCATATTTTAAAGATGAGATGGGCTTATCTTTTTCTATTATTAAAATAGTTTAACTTATGCGATAGTGACAGTCGCGTGTCCGAGAGTGATGACCTTGAAGTGGTCAAGGGCAAGGCCCGTGCGACACGTGCGGCGTTATTAATCTAATTTCTCTGCCTTTATTTTTTGATTAACTACGATTACAGTAATCGACATTTTTTTGTTCGTAGCAACGGCCTAGTTCGCTTGATTAATCAGTTTTTTTTATCCAGATAACTTATCTGATAAAAATTCGAGACACGTTTGTCAAGGGCAGGCTTTTCAAGTCGATACGAAATGACGTCAGTATATATTTATTATTAATATTTCATCTGCGGGTGACAAATAAAAAGGTCAATTCGAATTGACCTACGTGTATAATATATGATATTTCGCGGGGCTATTTGACAGACGGATTTCTGTTCAAATCAGTACCCAATGTCATTAAATAAATAGGTGTAATCCACCAACCTGTCATTTTTATTTTATTTTATTTTTAATTGCTGAACTGAAATTTTTTTTTTTTTTTTTTTAAAGTCACCTGTTATTCCATTTACCGATGGAACAGTAATGAAATAATGATAGCTTTGCTTAAAATGCTTTTTTAAAAAAAGTACAATTAAAAATTTAGTTTTTATGATTACTACTTTTCTTTTTTTAAAGGAAATAAAAAATGTGAATATGTGAATATCCCAATTTCTCTGACTGATTAATTAAAGTATTCTTTGTTTTAAAAAAAATACATTCACGTGTTATATTATTAACATATAGTGGATTTAAAATGTTCCATCATTTAATATCTACAATAATTATTTTTAATAAACTAAGAAAACGTGAAAACCCTAATTTTCAAACGATTTGTTTTCTAATTACGAAAATAGTTATTTTTTAAAAAAAAAAGAAAAAAAAAAACGTCATTCCATAAAACTTTGTTTTATCTTTCCATTTCTCCATCGATGGGAAAATATCTATTGTTGCCATTTATTAAAAAATAATGAATTAAAAAAAATTGTACGAAATGTTCTATCATTTAATTTCTACAATTATTATTTTTAATAATCCAAAAAAACTTAAGACTCAAACGGAATTTTCACACCAATTTATAACTATTTTCTAACTAATTTCCTAATTATTAAAATATTTTTTTGAAGAAAAAAAACTACACTGACGTGTTATTTTATTTTCCCCAATCATTACTGATATTTTTGAAGAAAAAAATAAATAAAACATTGTTTCACCATTCATTTTAAATTACTAAAATCAAAGAAATTGTTTCGAGTTCGATTTTCAATTATTCGAGAGTTTCAATTAGCTGTAATAGCCCAAAACCAAAGTTTGTTTACTGTTGTTGTTGAACAATTTAAAGAGTTAAAATAAAAGAGTAGACTATGAGTTATTTTAAGAGCTGTGAGGCAACGGAAAAACATCTTTCGACATCACAATTTTACGGAATCGTTTTCGACATTTCATGGCGTGGCAAAAAACCATGTACTTACACCATTTTGGCGCTTGTCCTAAATACGCCAAATTGCTTAAAACTTGGGAAAATCATTTCCGGTGTAGCGTGAGTAACACGCATTGGGGAAAATACTGTGAGAAATGCCTTCGTAAATCACTCACCTTTTTTTATGGGCGTTTGAGAGCTGCGCAGAGCGACAGTAGCTATCGAGAGTAATCGTAAACGCTTCATTAACTCAAGTGGTGTTTATCGAGAGTAACTGCTATTGCTCTCAACTCTCAAATGGGCACTTCGCATTACATTCTATTAGGACGTAATGAACTGAGTGCATGGACACCCTGTAATTTCTTCTTGTAACGTGACAAATTACAGGACGATTTTCGTAGGAGAATGATTCATAAATTATCAAACAAGGAAATTAGTATTTGATGAATACCACGAACCACGATTTCCTAAACGAAAGCTAATATTTCCAAACCTTTACGGAGCATTCAAAATAACGACACATATAATACGATTCATTTGAAAATCAACTTTTCTATAAAAAATAGGGTTTTCCTTTAATTTTCAACTTCCTCAGGTTTTTGGATCATGCACGTTTATAGAATAAAATGAATAAAATGGACAGAAAATTTAACAGTTACTGATATTGTATATTTATTATTGGGGGAAATTGGAAAAATAGGACTAGACACACACGTACCTCCTCTTCCGCAGTATCATAAAGAATTAATTAATCAATTAAACTATTAATCTGATGAAAATTTACCTGACGTTTCCAGGTTGTTCTTACTTTATTGACAATTCCAACTTTTTCAAGGCCAGTGGGAGCCCTCACATAGACCCTACTGAGATTTCATCACATGAGATTTTGGCGTTTATTTCCAGTGTGTGGTTTTTGTATTAATTTTAAGTGAATAAACTATTTTTATACGACTTCATTGAACATTACCGTTTTTAACTTTTTATTATGACGATGTGTGTTTTCCATTTTTTTTTTTAAATGGAAGTTTTACTTCGAAAACTGTGCTAAAACTGGATTTTTTTGATTTTTTTTAGCACGACTCGTTCCAACGTGAGTTTGGCTACGGACATTGTAGCGCCTAAGTCAGGGTTCGTCAAAAAATTTCGACGTTGGAGGTAAGGTCAAAGTGGCTCGTTTTTTTTAACCCCCCTCAATAATATGCTACAGCATACAGGGCTTTTTTCCAAACCGCCTTATCAAATTAATTTCAAATTTTGCCTGACTTTGCATGGCATTTGTCCCAACAGCCTATGGGGCACGCACGTGCCGCAGAAAACACTCTACCGGCAGGGTGACACGTGGCTCTCATTGGTTGGATTTGGGGCCCAATCTTATATAAGGCGTTACGAGTGCACGTCGGTACTGATGTGAAATACTGACAGTAACTCAGCGTTACCGATCAGTGATAATGACCGAATAAGGTCCACTTAACGCTTATAGATACGCATGCACTCGAATTGGCCATCTTGGACTAAGCAATGAACGAAAATAAAAAAACAAACAAAACCGGCTGCCCCTTACGATAGGCTATCACCTCTTAACAAAAGAGCCGTGTGTGATTGCCCCGTGCCTTACATATTTCAAGGAGAAATTCATTTCGGAATCTCTCTAAAAATATTTAAAAAGCTTGTGACTATTCATATTTTGGAAACTTTTTTACGGAATATTTACAATAAACCAATTCGCAACTAGCTTTTACTTCGGTAAACCTCGATTTACAGTAACTTCCAGCCCGACATAAAATACGACACCGTAACACGTACCACGTTCGAGAACCGTTTTTCCACCGACGGACCGTCATGTTTTCCGCATTTTCAACGGAAATTTTAAGTTCCTTCATTGTATTAAAAAGATTATTAAATCCAATATGGAAGAAGAAAAAAAAAACGTTCCACAGAATAGAACGCACGTGACCAACGCGCACGAGCTGAACGTTCCAACGTTCGAATCGTTCTATTCTATTTTTTTTCCTCCAAAATTTTCTTGAAATTCAAAACTTGGATTATAAATTCAAAAACCATTTCGATAAATTTTCGATTAAACAATTCACTTTCGGGGTGGCTAAAATGCGTTTTTCGTTCGCTATAAATGCGGCAATGAGAAGCAGAAAAAGGCGAAGGAGAAGGGTGTGAATCCGAAGGTCAAAAAGCGAATCGTTTTCTTGGCCGGGATTGGGATTCAAAGTGCGAGAGAGAAGAGGAAAGAGAGAGGAGATTGCGCCGGACGGACGGTCGAAAGGCTTCCCGCAGGTATTTTAAGCTAATTAGAAGAGAGAGAGAGAGAGACGGGCGTTGGAAATTGCGTCGAAAATAGCCGCGAGGAAGCCAGGAAAAGCGGGGTCTTTCGACGTCCTATTGTCGCGCTGTTTCCCCCCTCATTCACTCTCGAAATGTAAGCGCAAAACTTATTAAAAAATGTCAGGCATTCGCGCCCGCCGCTCTTATTAAATTCGTCGTTACGATACCTCTTGAGACTTTGCTCCAATTTTTTAAATTTTTTTTATTTTGCTTCTCACTTAGGAAAGGAATGGGTGGAAAAACGGTTCTAAAATGTAATCAACGGCGCTTTTGCTTAAGGCTTGACACGGCCAGGGGGCGCCACAGTGCGAATGACGTCACGAGCAAGGGGGTCGCTGCCAGGCTGCACTGCCCTATTCCTCAAAACTTAAAATTTTTTTTACACGTTACAAGTGTATGGGCCAAGGGCTGGATTAACCAATAAGCATTATAAGCACGTGGTTAGGGCCCCTTTTTCTCTGGGCCCTAAGAAAAAGGGGCCCTGTGCACACACACAAATATTAAAACATCAGGTTGGGATATGCAGGTTTTATGCCAGCAATTTTTTCCCTAGCAAATTATTATTTGTGATCCATAGGTTTTGCCCTGGTATACACTCCATCCAAAATCACTTTACAAAAATAAGGCGATGCAATTATGGATAATGGCTTGACCAGCAATTGATTACATGTATCCCTAACTGAGGAGAATGATGTATATAGCCAGGTCCGGGGGTTCAAATAATGATGTTGTTTTTATGCAGGGGAGGGGGCCCAATCATTGGCTTTGCGTAGGGCCCAAGTTTATGTTAATCCCACCCTGTGTATGGCATTGTAAAATACGGACCTGTAGAATGGTGTTCCACAAACATTGAATGACAAATTATTGGCAATTTCTTACAGGTAACGTCATGGCTGACTCCATGATGTAAACAGCTAGCTTTACATCACTTTTATGCAATTTTTCTTTTGAACATAAACTAATTTATTTTCGCTTGCCACTGAACAAACCTAACATTTATTGATTGCCATTGTACAAACGATACCTTCCATTGACTTGACATTGAACAAAAGTTAACTAAACAGACTTAACAATACGCCCTTGAAATACGTTCTCAAATTGAAAATTACTGAAATTATAAATATTTCTAGCTTTAAAATCTATTTTTAACTTTCAGCTAGTTGAACAAAAAATTACTTTTAAGTAATTACGTATTGTTAATCCGTACATACAGGCATGCTATAATTTTACGTTACTACGTTATATTTAATTAACGTATTACCAAAATGTTAATAGTTTGTATGTTTACTCGATTAAGGTTGTAGGGAATTCAGGTAGAGCTCGATGTCAGGGCCCAATTTCACAAAATTACACAAACTTTTTCGTAATTTAAGGTTGCCATTTTAGCTGATGGAAATTTGCCTAACGTTTGAATTAAAATTTGAAATTTCCCTGACTTTCTCGAGGTTGTTTCTACTTCCCTGACCATCTCAGGATTTTAAATTTTCCACGCCAGTGGGGAATCTGTTATGAGAGAATTCTTTCGCTGAAATATAGGCTATGAAATATGAAATTATATGAAAAGCTTTTTTTTTTCGTGAATAAGTTAGCTATGGAAAAATTATACTTTATATTTATGTTTAAAAGTGATAAAATTCCCAAAGGCGTGTTTCGCAGGTTTTTGTCAAAGCTGAAAGGGAAACGAGGAATTAATGCAGGTTTTTTTCTCTCGAAATTTACGATTAAAAGCGCATGCGTTTTGCGAAAAAAAAAGGCAATTCTTGGCGTAATTTCAGAAAATGCGCCCGCAATTCGTGATATCGATTTTTTCATTGTCCTTTTTTTATTTTTATTTTCCTCTCGTTTCTTTCTATTAGGCAAATGGGTGTAATGAAAAATCCTTCGTTGCTAAATCACCGCCGAGAATTAAATACATCGTACGTAAGAAAATATTATAATAACGAAAAAAATATCCAAGTAAATTCATACGTCGTGTAGTCTAGAAAATATTAACGGAAAATTTCAAGCGAGCTGAGAAAATAGTTACTAGAAATCTACATGGGCTGTACATTCGAAAATTACACAAAACTGCGTATAATTTTTTTTTAAAAAAAACATTTCAAACACTAAATTAAATTCGGTATGTCCTAGGCCCATTCACGTGTTAGCTGGAAAACCTGGAATTGTCATGGAAGTAAGAACTGCCTGGAAAAGTAACGAAAACGTCAGGGAAATTGGAAATTTTCATACGAATGTAAGGGAAGTTTTCATCAGCAATTTGTGTTTTTTTTATGTGTGTGAATTTGTGTGAAATGTGAACGTTTGCAATAAATTCAGGGAATTGTTTATACAATACCTGGAAAAATAAGGGAAGGTGAGAATTTCATTTCGGTGGAAATCCTTGGGTAGAAAAACACCTTACTAATCTATTCATATCAATATATGGCAATGCATATCTATATACTCCATATATGGCTAAATCCAAAAAGGCGATATATGTTTATGATTATTTATAAACATATATGGCCGCATATGGAAGTTAAAATAACCTGGAATCGTCATGGAATAAAAGAACAACATGGAATTGTCATTGAAGTAAAAATTTATAATTGTTATCAAAATATTTTAATTTTGGATTTACCCATTGGCCACAAAATGGACCTAAATGGTCTTGTACATGGCCATATATTGCTCGTACATGGACAGGTATGGCATACATAATCCCATATATGGCTATATTCAACTTTTCCACCCGGTCCACGAATTAAGTCTGAGCAAAAGAAATTGTTTTTTTAAAAGCGTGAATAAATGTTCACGCCCTCATTTTCGCTTTTAAATATTCGTAACGAATGCTAAATTTATTTAGACTACGTCATAAATGGTAAATGAATGGTCATTTTTCCTAGCATTTCAAAACGCCCTGTTATTATTTATTAAATAAATAAACGTGGAGAATAAAATACAAGCTAGCAACCTCCGAAAGGGAGTTCTGCTACTCGCAACGAAACCTCCGAAGTTGGGCATGGGTTTAAATTCGATCAGTACAGTAGATATCAGTATAAATATATTGATCCTATACTGATATCACTAAGCATAGTGATATTAGTAGTCCCAAATACCAGTATTTATATACATGTATATACAACTATAGTGATATCAGTACAGTTAAGCTTATTAACCAGTGCAGGTAGGTATTAGTACAAATATACTGATCATATACTGATATCACTAAGCATACTGATATCAGCAGTCCCAAAAACCAATATATATATATACAACTATAGTGATATCAGTATAGTATCATACCTGTATTACTAAGGTTATTTTGATATCAGAATAAAATCATAATGATATTAGTAGAGAATGACACACTGATTTTTTCTCCATGGGTACTCTTTAAATTTCACCTCAATTTCTAAATAACTCTCGCTCTCCTATTTTCCTATTTTAATTGGCCAATTCATTTCGTCCGTGTTTTTAAGAGTGCAGGAAATTGATTAATGAAAACTATACCGCCCTCAATTGTTAAAATGACACATTGTTCAAACAATGCACGTACATTGTTCGTTATTGTTCATTTGCTCGATTTAAAATCTTTACTTTTAGCACTTTGGGAATTTGGAGGACTGGCTTTAAAAAGTTAGCAATAAATTAATTATGCACAAAACGAGCTCTTACGATTTCGAATTAGATATCTGTTTGCTGAATTAAATTCATTTTATACATCCTTAGGAGGGCCAGTTTGTTTGCTCGCAAGTGCATTAAATTGAATTAAATTAAATTAAATATACGTAGTGAATATGGAGTATTCGAGTGAATAGGAATTTTTTTTTTAGCTAAACCAGTAGCATATAAGCGAGATACTTGTACATTATAGATCAATTATTAAATGCAACCCTGGTGGAAAGATCAGTATAATCAGTACAGTAGATATCAGCTCAAATATACTGATATCAGCAGTCCCAAAAACTAGTGTGCATGATATAGTGATATCAGTATAGAATCATACTGATATCAGTAGAGATTCACGTACTGATACATACTCCAGGAAAGCGTTTAATATTTAAACATTTTGCGTAGAAATACTCAAAACAGGGTGGCAAACAATTTCCAAGATTTGAAATTAAGGATTTTTTAGATTAAATTTTAGGACAATTTAAGGGTGGGTTTTTTGTTGTTTTTTTCCCCAAAAGGTAATATTTTTAGGTTGTATTATTTTTATTTCTTATTCGTATTATTGTTTAATACAATGTTACGATGATAACATTAGTTTTGATTATTTTTTTAACAGGGCAATGTTGTCAAACACAAAACACAGGGTACATAATAATTTGAAGCAATTATAACCGGTTTCAATATTGAATTGTTAAGCAGTTTTAGGACTTTAAAGAATATTTAGGACTTATTTAAGATATTTAGGACATTTTAAAGAATATTTATAACTTTTTAGGACTATTTTTTAGTACTTTTAGAACTTGTTTGCCACCCTATAAAAAAACGTTGTTAAGTTTTAATAATAAAGGGTGTGATGACGTCATGCGTGATTACAGCCTCCCATGATGCAACGCGCTAGAGATCGTGTTTATAATTTTGGGTTGTATCCTATTTTCTAATTAAAAGCGTTAATTGCTTTTAACCCGGAGGCAATTGCTGCCAACTGGGAATGAAACTACTTTGGCGAAATCAGATTCCGCAAAATTATAGCGACGAAAATCAGGACTTTCTTTTTTTTTTAAATTTAAAAAAGGCTTAATTTTGGTGCAGCCGATATAGAGCGCCCTCTAGGGACGAATCGCTTAATTCGTTTCAAGTTTGTGATCTGGTTTTGGGTCTGGATTGATTTTGGAGCATCACTTTGTAAGTGATAAGATTGATGTAAGTGATATAATTAATGAACGTGTAAACCATTTTATATCCTTTCTAATCTAAGAAATTAAGCATTATTAATATAATTTTATTAGTATTGTGTATACTGAAATGTTTCCTTACACTGGCAGGATATGGTATACATGTAATTGGTTCTGCTATGATTTAATATTATAGGATTGTGTAATATTTAATTTTATAATATTATAATAATGAAATAATTAAGATTTATACCGTGTGCAAAATAAATAATGCATTTATGAAATGCAAGTAGATTAAGACATTGTTTCATTTCAAAATGCATTTCATCGTCTAATAAATTTTTTATGTATTATTTTTATACTGATGATATGCAGCGTGTGTATTTTTACACTAACTGGATATGGTACAAGTGGTTCTGCCCAATCATAGTCCTTCTCCAAATGGAATAAATACATTACTATTATCATTATTATTTTAAAATGCATTTTAAATGAATGTCTCAATTTCAATGCATTTTAAAATGTATTCCATGGTGGAAAGATCAGTATAGTTGATATCAGTACAAATATACTGATATTAGTAAAAAATGTAGTGACATCACTAAGCATATACTGATATTAGTAGTCCTAAAAACCAGTGTACGTATATATATCAGTAAAGCATCATACTGATATACTGATCTTTTCTCCAGGGTTGCCACGGGATGATAATGTTTTTTTGTAAGATCTTTAAGATCACTTTTTAAATTGATAAATCCTTGTACATATTATATAATTGGGTTTTTTTTTCTCTTTATTAAATTAGCACTCAAATCGGATCGATATCGAAAGTGAGTTCGACCATCGCTACCAGCGCGTCGTCGTCCGACCTGCTGACCAGCGGTCAGCCCCCCGACGGCCGCCGCCTGCAGGACACCCTGAGCCCGTCCTCTTTGGGCCTGGGTCCGTTGACCACGACCCAATCCTGTATCGATGTATCGATGCAGCAAAAAACGACACCCAAGAATGCCGCGTTCAGCAAATCAACATCCGATTTGGACGCCATCGGAGCCATGAAAACCAAAGAATCCAAGAATGTACGAAATAAGAGGTATGTGGGTGTACCTCGCTATACGGCCGCAATTCACATACTGTTTCGCTATGACGGTATTTTTTTGTTTGTTTTATGTTCTCCTTTTCGTTATACGGCCTAACATGACAGACACCTGGTGCACTCGTGCATCGCTTAACGGCTTAAGTAGGCTGTTGGAAAGTTGGCCGTAAAGCGAAACACTGGATAAATAAACACGTGTTTACGTACAAAGGTACGCCTAAATTCCATGATTGGTGATGCAGGTATCCAACAGCATTTTCTTAAAAAGTATTTCCCAAAATAAACGTTTATATGGAAACATAAATCTATAGTGGAGATTCTC
>JAQIXS010006527.1:0-10557 GCA_034700785.1 Rossiulus vilnensis | reverse complement strand
GTAAACAAAATTTTTGCCATATTCGAATATTCGAAATTTCTCCAAAATCCCAGTTCGAGTATTCGAATATATTCGAATATATTCGAACATTCGATAATTGATATTCGAAAAGCACAGCACTAATGTGAAGTACAGTTATTTCAAATTAGATAGCAAAATTCATGAAGTGGCATGACTACTACGATTCATCTTTTACAATTTTAAAGATAATTTCTTGCAATTCCTCAGACAAATCCGATGCCTTTATCCCAAGGGCTTTCGGGGATGTGAACGAAGTGTTTTCGGGTTCCGTTTGGTGAAAATGCTGACAGACCCATTGAGATCATGACCACGGTTCGTGCCTTGTAAAAGTTCACGCCCAGTCCACCTACCATCACTCTATCCGCCACTTGCTAAGACCTAAATCAATAAAATCCACGTAACTTCCATTCAACATTTGATCAGTCTGTTTTAATGGAAGGCGTGACTGTAGACGAGACCATCTTCTGTCTTCAATGCAGACCAGAGGTGGATAGCTGCTTGTCCGCATCTGATAAGGAGGTGGGGTGAGGATAAGGAGGAACTTAATCACGTCAACACTGGCCAGCAGCCATCGCAATGCTTTGTTTTAATTATACAAACACAGTAGGAAACCCTACAGCTGCATGTCAGTTATACAGGGTTCCGCGTGTTTTAATCGCAGATTCTACGTCGCAAGACAATAATGTCGCGAATGGGATGTCGCAAATACCAACCTAACCTAACCTAACCTAACCTAACCTAACCTAACCTACCGAAACTTATCCAAACATAACCTGAACTACCGAAACCTAACCTTTACATAATCTAGCCTAACCAAACCTAACCCAAGGTTTTGACCACCACTTAGTGATTTGCTGCGACCGCGATCTATTTGCTCGCTAAGTAGACACGTGATACTGTCATAAAGTATATCGGCTTACCACGTTGACGTCAAAGTAAGTGCATTTGAACATGGATAGGACATTTCTTCACAAAATGGCCAAAACTAAAACTTTTGTCCAACGGGTTTAGTTTGGCACATGTACAGAAATCATGTTCGGTCACGTTGATGTAGGTTTTAAAGACGTACAATTTTGTCATGGCCATTCTCCTGTATTCCTCCAAAGTATTCTTACTGTCTCCTAATTTCCTTTTTCCTAACCTGAATCAATAGTCAATCTCCAACAAACACAACATTCCTTCAGTACCTGGGGGTCAAGTGGACAATGTCATGGTGGCCATTGCTACATTCATTGAGGACAGTGTCGCCTGTGAAATTCAGTCATGAACAAGCATCACTGAAGACAAGAAATGAAAGTAAATTTCACCAAGATCAAAAAACTCTGCAGAACACAGTATTTAGTGCAAGATGTTTAGCTGTAAGCGGCAACAGGCTGTGTTACCCCATGACACTCAAGCATCCGCAATTCCATGACCAATCCTATGATTCCCTGACTTTCCACAGCAGTTGGAATCTTCTGCCCAAAACAGTCGCTGATGCCGGGTTCATTTGACCGATCCGGATCCAGTCATGGCTTCGACCCACCCACCCAGTGGCGGACACCGAGTTGAACTGAATCTCCCAGCATGCCCTAAGCATTTTCGGTACTTGCTGCGGCAGTGCATATACTAAAAATGGAACGATACAGAGAGGATGACACGCAATCCTAGGCATTTTCGGATCGCCCCTGATACCCAACCGTTTATCCCCCAATCGGGGCCGACCGTTCGATTTTTCCCATGCAGATGAGAAAATAATGAAAAATGAAAAAAAAAACAAAAAAAAAACTGAAATATACGAAGGGCGATATCAAGTCCCCCGGCATTAACGAAGGGGAGGGGGGGATAAAGGGTTGTGGAGGGCGAAAGCAGCAAAGGATAAAATAGAAACTCCGCCATGCAGAAAGCGCGGAATGAGGGTGAAAGGGTGGTGAAAATATCAAAGTATATTGGAACGATGATCGAAAGTGGGATTGGGATGTGTGCAAATTAATGAGGAGTGACGAATATATTCCAAGACTGCGCATGCATCAGAACGCGTGACTGAAGGGTTGAGTCACACAATATGATCAGCGGGGGGGGGGGGATGAGAAGAAGGGGAAGCCCAACCGTTGCTGATTTTCGATTCCTCCCTCCCCGCCGCCTGGTGCCCCCCCAGGGGGCGCCACGGCTGCCGATACAAGAAAGTCCCATCTCCCCTCCTCCCGATACAGGGTGGGGGGGAGGGGGGCGAAGATCCCGATTAGTATTGCCAGCAACACATAGCGTGCAGCGGGAAAGGATTTTAATGCAAATTATTGATCGCATAATCAATGGTTCAGAAGTAATTTGATCGTAAATTTTCGGTTTCGTAATTGAAATAAATTCTGAAGACAGCTGGCTGGGGCCGTGCATTAGGAGCGAGAGGGAATGAGAGGATGATTTTTGGGAGGGAATTATAGATGGAGGAGGGGGGGGGGAGGGGGGAAGGATTATAAACGTATTTGAAAAAGCAGGGGTGGTGGGGGAGGGGGTAAACATGCCGATTGGAAGAGCCAAATATTTCGCCATCCACGCCATTAAGATCTATAATTGATCAACCGATGCGGCACTGACTCACTGTGCGGGTATCGATCGATCGATGAAATACATCACTGCTCGGCTTAATACCAACTTTAACGACGCCCCATTTGCAGCTTCGGGGTGGGGGTGGGTCGCCACCCGCGAGTCGTGCGTACAGGTGGAGTCGATGGAGATAAGCCCTTTTGCGTGCTGCGATAATTGCTCGCCGGGTTATGGGGGGTGCCAAAAACCCGAAAAAATTAAGTTTGGTGTGATATGGGAGGCAGGTTGGAGGTAGAAGGAGGGGTGGAGGCGAAATGTCCACAACGATTGATTCGTTCAGGTGGAGTGTGACTAAACATTGATCGGGTTTTCGAGGGTGGGGGTGAGGGGCAGTTGTGCACATGGTGGCAAATTCAATATGCGGCTTATTCCATATGTGGTTCGAGCATAAATGGATCTATGTTATTATTTATGCCCATCTTATCCGTGCATGGAAACAGTAGCCTATATGGGCATAAGTCCATATATAGCCATACACTGTACATGCTCTCGCCTTCTTACATATCGCTTACCAGCTGCAACAATGCAAACTTCAAAATTTGAATTTTTTTGAGAAAATAAGTGATCAGGGCTTGAGTTGTAGTTGATGTAGTGTTCTGCTGCAATACACATATCTGCACAACTTGGCATGTTTAGTAATTTTTAATTTTTTTTAAATGTGGCACTGTGGCAGATAGTAAGCGACATGCCGATTGTATGCCATCATACATACAGATATGGTCATACATATCTCTATGCCCATACCTGATAATTTTCTTTATATTGCCACTATTATTGTTTTTATTATGTAATACACTTGCCTTAGAGAACTTAGTGAAGTGAGCAGTAATGAGATTGTCTACAGTAGAAATTGAAGTATTTTCCAAGCATGGCCAAATATGGGCTTATACTTGGCCATACATGCAGATCTGTCCGTTTGAGAGCCGCGCACTCTCCGGTGGCACTCTCAGTAGCCTATCGCATTCACCTCTCAAATGGACACCAAGCACTATTATTATCACTTCTGTTATTGCAGTACTATTATTGTCATCATAATGCAAGTGGAAAATATGGAATTTGCACAAAGATCCACTTGCACAGTTACAGAGCGAGGACACACAATCACAAAATTAAATAAATAAACCCACAATTGGAACCAGCAGCGGCGAAGTGAGAACTAGAAATCAAACTTATCTCAGGTGCTAATTCGGCGCTTATAAATAGGAAAATTTACACAACTTAGCGAAAAACGGAGTAAAAAAAAAAAAAAAAAAAAAAACACGCCACGACGTCAGTGATTTTTTTTGAAATTCTGACATCGCAGGTATAGGATTTGGTATCGTTTTCACTAAATTCGCGAATTTATTAGCGTCGAAATAAAGACGAAAAAAGGCGGAGAAAAGAAGGGGGTTGCGAAAAAAATATGGCGATATAAAAAAAAATACAGATAGATATATAAAAAAAAAATCGTCTCCACCAAATCAAGTTTAAAACGTTCGCATATTATAAACACGCAAATGAGGCGAGGCACGCACATCCGAGATACGATATTCAAATTCGCAAATAGCTATTTATTCAAATAAGTTATATATATTATTACCGGAGTACATAGCCCCAGATCCATTTAATTTTCGTAAAACTGTTAGGCGAGAAAGGAATGGGGGGGATGAGAAAAAATGGAGGACGAAGACGATGTTCGCCTCCGAAAATCCATATTACAAATATACAGATTAAATAGATATGGGACGAAATATATTCTATTAGGAAAAAGTAGGAGGGGGCCTCGGGGCCCAAAAACAATTTTTACAATTTAGGAATATCTTCCCTTTTTTTTTTCTTCCTCTATTCGCTTTTCGACGGAAACCACGGGCAGAAAAAAAAACACACACCCTCCTATCTAATGGAGTTTCGCCAAATTGGATCATTTTTGACTTTTTTGATTTAAATGATATCGACCCGGGCGCGCTTTGAATAAATGGGCAAAATGGCGGACGAAGACCCCGGATATTCGGACGTGTTTATTCGGTTCCGTTTGGACCCTACTCAGACCCTAAATGCACGAGCACACGGTGATATTAGCGCAGATTTACTGGTGTGGGATGATATGTATCATTATATTTATACAAACGTAAAACTTTATTAATACGTGTATATGTGAGGATGATGCTGGTACATACATGCGTGATACTGGAATATTTGAAGATGACATGACCAAATATTCTGAAAATATATGCCCTACTCATTAGTATACTAGAAACATACAGAAATGTCATCAATTGGGACTTTGAATATATTACGTAATGCATCTGAAACTGTCGTAAATAACATATTTTAAAATGTTTTCCGACATATATGTTAAACTATTATAAAAAAAACTGTACAAGAGTTTTAAAATGTATTGTGTAGTAAACCTTCAGATGCATTACATATTATACTAAAAGTCCCAATTCGTGATATTTCTGAGTGTATTTCTAGAATATTTTGTCCTATATCACCCTTTATATTCGGAAATAGCACACAGATACCAGATTACCAGTAATAATGGTGATGATTCTTCGCTCAATAATGGCATCGCATTTACTGAAATCACTAAAGCAAACTAACGCCTAAGTGCACGTGCTGATGTATTGAACTGGTACTGACACCAGTTGTCCAACAAAAACCACCAGAATAGTAATGATACTCGTGTAATGATGACATCATTTTCAGTAATATTTCAAAGCAACGGAGATGGTTATACGTTACTACATTGCATACTGATAAGTCATTAGCACCTACGCACATCACTACATGTCAGTACTGCAATAAACTACCCGATATTGTGACCTTACAGAGAAGTTTCCACCAGGGGCAATTCACAAAATGACCGCAATTCGTAACGTTCTACGTGTGTTCTAATAAATGTTCAGATCGGCATAACAATGAACAGAGCTCGAAGAGCAGGTGAAAGTGGAACGCGCCTCATATCGCCACCAGAGGGCGCCCAGGTGAGGGGGTCACGCATTACACCCCTCGTCCCGCAGGGGATTACCGCGCCCCCCGGGGCTCGAACCGGGGGGGGGGGGGGGCGGCACGCCGGATTAAAACTTTTAATCGGTTCTAACGAACGGAATTCGTTAATTTATATTTGGGTAGCGCATTTGTTTCCCCGTTTGCGTGCGCCAAAATTATATTTGGACGCAGATCCGCAGCCCGAAATTAATATGCATTTGCATTTCGTAAGATGATTACTGCGCGAGGGGGCGGAAGGGAAGAGGCCGAGACTAAGATTTCAGAAAACTATAAAACCAGACTTATGTAAATACGGGGATAGCGAGCGGAATGGCTTAGGTTCAATAATGAGTGGAAGAAGGCGAGAAAATCCCCAAAAGCAGACAGACAGACAGAAATCTTTCCTAAATCCTCCCGCCCCCCATTCCCCCATCACTTCCTCCAATCAGAGCCATCTAGCGGACACGCAATTCAAACAAATCTTCCATGTCCACAAGACTTCCACGAGAGTCGCTTTTTGGCCACCCTTGATCCGTCCTGATGACGTCACACAGTTTATCAGAATAAAAAGCATCAATTCATCTCAATACCCTACTTGTCAACCAGGATACGCGATGTGGATGCAATTTTCAAAAGCCCTGACTTTTCCAGTTTGTTGGAACGCATTTCCCTGACTAATAACGCAAAATTATAACATGCGCAAATGCATGGAATGCTACTCGTAGAAAATTGAAAACAGAGGATTTTCCTATCTTGGCTTTCGGTTTTAACTAATGACTATCAATGGTTGTCTACTGGATCCGGTGCTAGGAATTCCTTGATGTGTGACAACTTTTCCATGCCACAAAACGTTTCAAAGCCATTGAAAATACGGATTTTTAACACTACAAGAAAACGAGTTGCTCGAATTACTAGATGGCATCGAAGGCCAGAGAACTGGAAATGAACACACTGCCAAAAATCAGTACATACTGTCAGTACTAAGACTTTCCACTAACTTCCCTAATCTGAGTTCACACGCGTGGCTTCTTATGACTTCTTATTCCAGCAGTCAAAAATCCCTGACTTTTACTACATAAAACATTATTCCCTGAATTTTCCATTTCCATGTTTGAAATGCTTCCAGGTGTCCCAGGTCTGGGAAAACCCCATGGCGTTGTTTGGAACATTCGAACATTCGCAATCTTATTGACAGATCAGTTTTATTCATTACCTTTATCCAACCTTTTCATTATTATGTTGTTACTTTCCCGAAATATAATAATGACGTCATTCAGAACCGCCTCGGTAACAGAGCCTCCTCACCTCTTTCACTCCCAAAACGTTACACCTCACTTTTTCGCACAAAGGGCACAATACCAGATCCAGGAAGTGAAATTCAGATTGGACGAATGTTTCACGAGTGTCATAAACCAAAAGAGGTGAAATTTCAGTGTTGCAAATTTATTTTGTCCCCAACGAAAAATTACTTCTGCAGCGCTGCCAGGCAGATTGAAAAACGATGTCCCCTGTTCCCCCATCCCCAGAAATAAACCAAAAGGGTGAACCCGGATCGGAACCTACTGGAAGACCCTAATATCCCGGGCACACCCAGACGCACGGATCTCGTTTCGAAACGCAAACGAGTTCTGATTTCCAGACGTGCCCTGTGTCAGACCATTCGAAACTCGTTTGGAACTCGGCTCAGTACGCTGTTTTCGTCCAAGCTCTAGAAACTCTGCCCTGCAGCGCAACTCGTTTAAAATGACGTCACACAGTGTTGCCACTCAACATTTCCATCCCATTTTCCCCATTCAACAAGGAGGTGTTAGTAAGAGGCAGTGCTGCCATTCAGGATTTGATAAAATTGGCGAAAAACGTCTTTGTCCACTGTGCTGTGTATTTCTGGTAGGTGAATATTATAACTAAGAACAAATTCAACGTTTTTGCAATGCCGTAGAATTCCCATCAATTGTGAATAATGTATTATGAATATAGAAAATTATGCAAAACTTTTACATTGCAATTTAATTAGCAGTTAGTTAGCAGACAAAAGTCGTTCCCGTGGAATCCCGGTATGAATATGCCATCTCCCATGATGCACTGCGCATAACATGGATGAGGTGTGCCCACCCTCCTTTTTTGCCAGCGTTTCCAAACTAGTTCCGCGTCTGGTGTGCCCATGGTATAAACGTACATGTAGTTATCACAACATAACGTAATTCAAAGTTTAAAAAAAATAGTGACGCAGTGCTGAAGGAATTTTCCTCCCCGATATTTCCAACAGCACTAAGACAAAAATAATACCGAATATATTGTGTGGATGAAAAGTGACAATGCAATTATGTCGTCTATTCTTTATTGATCGAAGATTTTTTGACATATTACACTCCGACCGTCAACACCTCCGAAGAGTATTGTACAGGTCGATGATGCTCGAGATTTCATGCAGCATTTAAGCGCGTAATAGCTTTCTTTTCCAAACACAAACCTCTTCGAAAAGGTTCTCATCTTTAATTCATCAAAGTATGCGACTATATCTTCCAATCGTCGAGCACGTAATGAGAATTGTTTATAAGAGGAACGCAAATACACGTGAGATCTCTCAGTGCGTGGAGATCTCGTCGTTAGATAAATAGTTTAAAAAATTTAAATGCATGGTTTTATAGCACGAAAGTCAGCTATCTGTAATTTGAAAATCTAATACGAATTAATGACATAAGCTCTTCCAGATGGTAATTATGATTAATATATGAAAGTGCAAAGGATAATTCAACTTCATTTTATAACTGGATGTTGAGTGTTTCAAAAATGCACTCATGAAAATAAAATGTCAACATGCATCAGATCTTAGCCAGAACAAATACAAGTCTAGACGGGAATCCAGACAGACTGATTTTATTTATTAGCTACGACGCGTCATAACGTTAACCGCCCACATTCAAAATTGGGCGTAGTTTAGGAAAGCCATTTCGTAATTCCTAAGTAATTCACACCGATACCACCACATTTATTTGCTGTAGATGACTAATCAAAATAGCAGGCTTGAATCGACACGCGAAACCATGCGTGACTTTATGACAGCCTTTAAGTTTGATAAATTGAGCAAGTGTTAAACAACAACATTATCCCCTATTGGCTCCTCCAGTGGTGTCGCTAGCCACTAAATGAATTAAGAGCAACAAATAAAAACAACATTATTGGTAGATGCCACCGCAGGCCCGAAATATTTAATAGGCCTACAATCATTTCATAACACAGATGTGAGAATCTGAATTATTGGGACTAACAAAACTAATTAAAAATAAAATATCGGCAGAAACTGTATACACATTCTTCCTGTTTAAATAACTTCTGTAAAAAATCTGACACTGCACTTCCCATACCGGAATTCCCCTTGTTATCGTTTCAATATACAATACTGCGCATTAAATAGGCAATTTTATTTTAAACATAAATTAATGATATTTCAGTGTTATAGTGCATTTGTTTGCTCAGATACCAAACTTGGATAAAAGCTAGCAACTGGAGACATTTAATCAATGAATGTACTAACCTCACACTTTCACCTACATGTACGTCAATTAGAATCAGGTACCGAAATAACAGTTGTCTGAACAATTTAACAATGTTTCGAGAACATTCTAAATTACTGCTATGGACGCTATAAATAAACACAGCGAGCATGTGAAGTTTGGGCTGCTTGGTTTATCCTTAATCAGGATCATTTTTTTTCAGTTTGAAAAGGGATCAAATTGATCAAAATAATTTTAAAAGTCTGGAAACCACGTTAGTGCATCTACGTGTGATTTAGAAATTGTCCATGTATTGCGAAATCTTAACTTTAAAGGTATGAAGTAAGATATACTCACATTTATAGAGAAAGGCAAGCATTCTTTAAATACAAGTATGAGAATACTTGTGGTAAATTCGCTTGGAATACAAGCGCTGACGATTTAACGCTACGCGATATTGCCCGCCAATTTCACGAAGAAACATCTGAATTATTAAGTGGGGAGCTCATATGTATATACATGCATATCACTGGCAATTCAACTGGCACGTGGGTGTAATGGCAGCCAGACAATGGGGCGTCGCAGAACAAAGTTCGATTGGTGGCGCTACTTTTATGTATAAAGCAGACCAACGTCGGTCATTTTGACAAAAAATAAACGCACTATGATACCGATAGCATTTTACGCTTCCCATCACAAACAGAATCACGAATATGCAAAAGTAGAGACGCTAAAATATAACAACAACAAAAAACACGTTGGGCGAAAGCAGAAACCGTTGCGTGCGTTCATTGCCAGAGCCATGCTGCGAGAGTAATTTCATTTTTGAAATAACTGAATTTTTTTTTAAAGACGTCGATGGGATGCGTGGAAAGAATAGAAACGAGAGCCCGAAGTGCTACGTAGATAAAAAAACAAAAAAAAAACGAGACTGATATAGTCGCCACTAAGCAACGTAACACATTATTACCAATTCCCATTTCGTTCCAATGTAACCGAATAACGCGCCATAAATCCGACTCATCGCATCTCAGAGGCGAGTACAAAGCCCCATAAAAGCGTGAAAAGGTCACTGGTCAAAAAAATAAATATTGCTGAAATGCGCCACTTCTAGCCATCGGCGCGTACGCCGCCAAAATACAAGATCCCTGACACATGGTGCAGGCTGGATATCGATCCGTTCGTGACGAAGCATTACACATGCATTTCAGGAATTGAGTGTCGCAGTTAATGGAAAACTTATTACACCGCACACACAAGTACATGATGCGCTTAAAACGTGGTCAAATATATGCATACACGATACATATACGGCGCTATTTTGCGCCACTCTGCATTCACTTCACGTTTCCCATATGCGGTTAGGCTTTAAATAACCAGCTGCGTCGTTTCCATGAGCTTTTCACTTTACCGAAACAGTGATGCTTCCATTTTGACACGAAATACGAGTACATGGATGCGCAAATAAGTTTCTTCGAAATGAAGCATA
>JAQIXS010006526.1:0-10560 GCA_034700785.1 Rossiulus vilnensis | reverse complement strand
AATAAGTATTGCTGGCCGCATGCCTCTGTTGGCAAAGGAGATCTTCGGCAGATGACTCCATTTCTGCAGAAGTTTATTACCTGTGACGCCTCATCCTCACGGAAACGACGCCCGTCACAGACGCGCACCGTCGAGCCAGCCACCATCTCCCCCCTACTTTCCGTCCGGACGGGTCGCGCCTCTTCTCCTCCTCCTCGCCACCCTCCGGACTTGACTCCCCCAACCTGCATCGATACCACAGGCCAAGCTCCGGACGTCTCCAATACGGTCGCGTCCTACGTGTCGATCGCCAGCGGGACGGTCACCCCGCCCCGCGAATCGTTCGAATACTCTACGGAACAATCTGCGTTCATAATGGATTATGGGGACTCTTCCATTCCACCCCCACCAGACTCTCCGCCTTCAGCCGTGTCCCGGAAACGCGGCCTACCCCCGCATCTAACCCCATGCTTCCCTCCGAAGCGACGGGACTTGCGACGATCGTCCCGGCTATTATCTTCCGTGTCCACATCCTCTTTAACAGACGATCCTCCTCCTCCTCCTCCCCTACTTGGGCGTTCCACACCCTCTGCCACCTACACCCCTACGGCGGCCGGCCTACCGCCCGCTCCAGTGGCACCTCTGGCTCCTGTGGACGATTATCTTAATCTTACGCTTCCGTTCTGCGACGTCGTCATCATTAAAAGCTCCCCAGCGTTGGTGCTCCCGCCAAGATTGTCCGACAACCTAGTCAGCACGACTGGCCGGTCGTGGACTATCTTTTCACTTCGTCAAGGATTTAAGCTGCATCAGCACGCTTTGCGCCCACCATCCAACATGTCGCGTACGAAGTTGGACAAATTCAATAAAATAGCCGCAATGCATGCGCACCGCATGCCCATTGGGAGATTTTGCGTCCCAGTGCCCGGGGACGCCGACTACTTCCACTGGTGCCTACTGAGTCGCCTCCCCAGGCCCTTGGACGGTCGCGAAGTGTGCTATTTTTGCACCACCATTCGCAAGTCCCCGTCCATGTGTTTCAATCACTGGGTGGGGGCTTACTGCATTCCTCGAAGTCGCTGCAACCCGGACGCCCCCTTTCACGGACTCTCTCCCGTGGAGCTCGCGGTGCTCGACGTCTTCGTGGCCCGCTTCCGTCCGGACCTGGCCAGCTTGACTACGGAACAAGCGGCATCACTACCACCTGGCATAATGTCGATTTCACCACTTTTAGTGACCTCGTTCTGTTGTCCCATGCCCTCCCTTCTCAGTCCGATGCCGCCGACGCCTCCTACGACTTACGCAGCCAGAGCCCAAGTCTTCCGCCCCCGACACAGTGAATCACGTGCATCTCATCTCGGACGTACCTTACGTTTTCTTAACTCTTGACACCGCTTATCGTGCACAACATCATTGTTTGTTCCCACCAAGTTTGAATAACTGTCGCGTATGGTTTCTTTTTTTGGCCATTCCCGAGCTTTGTGTCTCGTCAGGTTTACCACTATTTATCTTCCCTTGCCCCAAGCGTTTTCCTTGTCATACTATCAAGCTTCATTCGTTCATTTGTTCACCTTTTACCTCCAGTTACAAGTTTCGCATTTTAAATGTTCTGGTATTTCACTTGTTCAATTGCTTACTATTTTTACTCTACATTCCCAGGGTTTCATCTTTGCCATTACGTTCATCGTCAACATGTTCCTGTATTTTACTAGTTTCGTTGCTCAACGTTTTACTCTGAGTTCTTAAGTCTTTTTTCCTTTTATCAGTTTGTGCATCCGTTCTCTGGTAACATTTCCCATTAAAAGTTTTGAAAACCGTTAATCCTGCATGTGTATCATTCTTTCTCCGCTCGTACTTACACACAATGTCGGTCTCTCGTTCCCGACACACTGGCACCCGTCCGGTCGCGCGGCCCCTCCTGAAGCATGAAAAGTCACACACACACACCACCCAACACGTGTCGCTCACTGCATGCAGGCAACCCACCTCACAGGTCAACTTTGACATTTATGGTCCGTCCACGCGCAGTAAATAACTGAATGCATTCTTAAATGTTTATTAGTGAACGGCAAACGTTACAATAACACATTATCTGTCTCTGGACGTGGTATTTAAGCACTTCGATTCGCAGGTGCAAATCTTTCGTGGATACAACAGATACATGTAGTTGTAAGTAATTTACCCCGATTGTATTATTTATTTTTTATTGTTTCATCCGATCGTAATTCCGACGAACACGTTATGGAATTCGACAACACATCAACGGACGACAGATCGTGCGTACGGAAGAAAACGAAACGGTTCGATACGCGGAATTAATTCGTGTTAAAATGACGGATAGTTACAAAAAGGGGTGGTAGATTCATACACGAGCAGTATGCATACATGATTTCATATAATGACAATCATTTCGATAAGCGTCATGAGGAAGTTAATTAAACATTGCTCATTATCGGCATATAATCCAGCCATAAACGTCAAGCGCCATCTCCAATGTTATTACGAGCATGTCTCGCTTGCGTCAGACGAAAGCTAGAGAGAGAGAGAGAGAGGAGGAGTTTCGAAATGTGTCACTATGCGCGGTGATCACACCCATCGTCACGTCACGTATTGCGCTCGGTTGGTTACGTGACGGCAAGCAAACTTGCTCCGGTAAGTTTAAATTCTTGGTTGTGCGGACATCTGTCATTAGAAATCTTTTACCTCCTTCGGCACCACGAATTTGGACTTTCACTCATCGTGAGGTCATGTCTTCTTGAGCCACTGAATTCGTCCACTTCAATCGTAGAGGATTATAAGGGCCTTTCAATTAAAGTTGGTTGGCAACTTCATCATCAATTAGTGTCACAGTAGATCCTTCATCCAGTAGTGCACAGGTATCAATTTGTCTTCCTTCATAACTGAGGGTCACAGTAAGAATGCTCAAGAGGACTTCAGCTTGACCTTTAGGATGTAATAATCCAGAGAATTATTTAGCTTCTGCATTTAAAGTCTTGTACTTTTCAGTTTCTTTCCGTCATCCTTTCTTGGTCACGCCAACATCATCGGTGTAAATTAGCTGATGATGTCTGTAATGGCATCCTCTAACTGGGCACTTGGTCTTCTTTTCGCAATATTATGGCTGGTGTTTCATACTCAGGCATAAAACATCGTCTGGCTTCTTTCACACACTGTGGTTGGGATTCAGGAGTAATCTTCTTAAAGGAAAAGCAGTCAAGAAATCTGTGATCATCTTTTTGCAGTAGGCACACTCAGTACGCTTCACTTCATCCGTAATGTTGACATAGATTTTCTCCGTCTTGTAATGTTCTCGTTTTTCTCTTTTGATTTCTGTCGTCCTTGGATGGTAATTTCTGCATGCTATTTCTGCTTTATCATCCATCCACAGGGCAAAGTCCTTTACTGTTGAAGAGATTCCAATACATTATGCAATTTGGTGTTGAGCCCAACGGTACTTTAGCGGATGTTACAGTTTAACTTCTAAATCCCTCACTAATGATAGGTTCACTAGATGCTCCAGACAGTTCAAGGATTTAATTGTGGCCACCAGGTTGGACACTAAAACTGCATATTTCATTACAGACTCGTAGTTGTCTTCACTGGGAGAAAAAGCATTCTTAACGTTTTCCATAAAAGCCTTGACGATAAATTGCGGATGACCAAATCTTCTTTCCAGGGTCTTCATTGCCATCTCCACATTCTAAGGTTAGATCAGAAGCATTCGGACACAGTTTTTTGGTTCTTCTTGTAAGCACTTCTGTAAACGCATTGCATTTTCTTCTAGTTAAAATCCGCACAGTTCTGTCGACGAGCCGTATTGGTTGATGAAGATGGGCCAATTATTTGCATTACCACTAAAATTTTGTAATTCTTTTTTAATAGTTTGCCTTGTAATCAATCTTTCTGTTGCACTTCCCAGATTCGCATTTTTAGCAGTAGGTAGGCTTAAGGGCAGTACCCTAGACAAAACCGCAGTGGGTCCAATTAGTCAGCTCAATTGGTTAAACATATTTCTTGCGTAAGTTAATCCATGTGCAGGTCTAAGACTTGATGCAGTTATCAAATTTGTAAGGGGTGCGGCAGCTGTTGTATTAGGTGGTTGCAATGTCTGTTAAACAATGCGCTGTGGCAATGCGGTATCTGGGATCGATGAAATTGCAAGTGGGGATGCAGTTGCACCCAAAGCAGATGAAGCAGGATTCATTCCTGAGGTAGCAGTTGCAGGAGCAGGCAATAAAGTAATTTCAGGTACCGCTGTAATTGTAGTTTGTGCTGCCAAAGTTTACGGTGCCTCAAAATTGTTGATCAGTCGCTGTTTATCTATCTAATTTTCGATCTAAGTTTCACTCATGTCGCTGGCAGCACAGCTCCTGTTTGATCCATCGTCTAAAAAAAATTCCTCTGCAATTTGTTTATTTTCTAGTTTAAATCTAAGTTCATAGATGACCCGTTGACTCTTTACTGTTTCTAGAGCCAGTCTTGATTAAGTTTCGGCACGTTTGGCAGCTGCTTTTGCTTCTTTCAGTTTGGCAGCTGATTCTGCCTGTTTCAGTTTGGCAGCAGCTTCTGCCTGTTTTAGTTTGGCTTAAAGTAACTTCTGTCTGTTAGCACCCCGTTGTGAATTGCGGCTTGAGACGATGAAATTGGTTGCACTGACTGTACGATGTCCAGAGGGTCCAGCATCCTTCAAGCCAAATCTTTGTATAGGCCTTCCTTTATTACTTTGCTCACTCATACGAACACTTTGTTGTTCAGCAAGTTCTACAGATTAAGTATGACTTATCTTTTGATAGTTCAGATTACTCAGGAAAAGTTTAGCTCAGTCAAAGTAGAAGTTCACTTTACTAACAAAACTGTATTTTCAAAAAGCCGTATGATCTGGCTCGACAAACCAAAAATGTTGTCAATAACTCTTGCTAGACTTTGATATTTCCGTTTTTAACTTCTTTTAATGAATTTCAAGTGAATTTAGTATCAGTAAAATAAGTTTAACTGAACTTAAATAAGAGCAAAGTCAACACTAAACAAAAAACAACACAATTCAGATTCAAAATCAAAAAAAATCAGTTCAAAAGGGCTGCATGTGCATGCCAGACATAATGCAAAGCATGTGCTTTGCTATAAGCTAAAGAGCCAGGGCCAGCACATGCAACCTAAAACAGATCTAAAATTGATGTTTTCCAACAACCTGAAAAAACTTGTTAATTTAATAGATGTATGCTAACTTTTTAGTTGAAGAGCTAAAACTAACACTGAGGATCTCAAAAGAAAAACACCTAAAAACCTTGTTAATTCGATATATCTATGCTAACTTTTGAGTTAATGAGCTAAACAACTCTAAGGATCTCTAGGAGAAAACAACTAAAAAAACTTGTAAATTCGATAGATTTAGGCTAACTGTTGAGTTGAATAGCACCAAATCTCAGCCCTAAGGATCTTGAACAGAAATTTTCTGCAAAAACTTTTAAATTTAAAAGATATATGCTAACTTTAAAGTTAATAATCCAAAACTTAAACCTTTGGATCTGGAGAAAAAAAAAGAACTTGTGAATTCGATAGATCTGTGACAGATTGTTCACATTCTTTGTGCTAGCAAGGTGTCCCAGGGTCGTGTCCTTTTAAAGTTTAAGAGTGCAGCTTTGTTGCTGTGAAATGTGTGTGACCTTTGGATATTCACGTTGATGATTCCTGTTGCGCATTCTTGAAATGAAATAATCTATGTTTTTCAGTATGCAAATTAGAGCTAATCAAAGGTTGCATCAAGTAGAGGGCGCTGTTTATTAGGAAGTTGGGTATTTAAAGAGTCAATGTTGTGTTTACAAAAAGCCATAATTAATTATGCATGCTAGGCTGGCAGCTTAGTTTATGGTAGTGTAGGAACTTGGCTATGTTTCCTAAGCTGTTATGATTTTAAATTGATATATTTGATAAGTATTTTGATTATCTAATTTTTGAGTGTTCTGCTTATTGCATGTGGATTAAAGTACAACTAATTGTCTGTAATTGATGTTACTAGTGGCTTCACAAGGTCTGTTTATATTTCATTATGATTCGAATATTGCATTGATTTTAACCAACCTGTTAACTTTCTACTTGAACAATTTTAATGTAATTTACTGAAACGATTTATTTTAACAGATTTACATTGATACTATTTTAATTTATAATAAATAGATTATTAATATCACTGATCATATGTATTTAGTTAATCTACTTTATCTAATGTCTATCTGGGGCTAAAACTTAACTTAACTTTAATAAGCTAAACTAAAACCTTAGGATCTTAAAAGGTAAACACCTGAAAACACTTGTACATTTAATAGATCTACACTAACTTTTTAGTTAATTAATCAAAACTATACCCTAAGGATCTCTAGAGAAAAAAACCTAAAACAACTTGTTAATTTGATAGAACTATGCTACCTTTTGAGTTGATAAGCTAAAACTTAACTTCAAGGATCTGGAAAAGGCAACACCTATAAAAACTTGTAAATTTAATGGATCTATGCTAACTTTTAAGTTAATAAGCAAAAACTTAAACTCAAAGATCTAAAAAAAAACACCTGAAAAGGCTTGTTAATTCGATATATCTATGCTTATTTTTAATTTAATGAGCTAAAACTTTATTCTGAGGATCTCGAAAGGTTAACACCTAAAAAAAATTGTAAATTCGATAGATGTACGCTTACTTTTTAGTTGATTAGTCAAAACTTAAACCCAGGGATCTCGAGAGTAAAACACCTTAAAACTTGTAAATTTAATAGATTTATGCTAACTTTTGAGATAGTAAGCTAAAACTTAACCCTTAGAATCTCGAAAGGGTCTATTATCGTTCGATACAACAATTTTAGTAGAGATGACATGTGGATTATTAACTTTACATGAGTATTTTCGTTTTTTTCTTTAGTTAACCATATCCTCATTAACTGTCTAGCTTTTTCTTGTCGATTTTAAATTTACTGCAAATATTATTATTATAAACCTTACTATTATTCCTTTTATCTACATAAGGTTAATATTCTTCCACGTTTCTTTCTGAATCACCATAATCACATCAGATAATCCTGGATAATTTTTTGTAGATATTGGGGGTTAATGTCTTTATTTTAGATACAAGAAGGTAATGCCCTTATTTCCTTTTTGAGACCCCTCATTTCTGAAGTGCCCTTACTATTTTTAAATCTGGCAAAGCATTATTTTTTAATCAAGGCGATATTTTTACCCCTTTATAAGAAGGTTAATTTCCTGTTCTAAGATATAAGTGATGTTGTTCCCTATATTATTTTTATTACTGTTGTTTTATGACTGTTACTTGTATACTTTTCTCTTATGTTGGTTGTGTACGACACTTCGCTTTTCGTTGTGGTTGCATTCTGATGCGCTATGAGATCGCCCTTTTAGTCTTTGCAATTGTTGTAAGCAGATCATCTCTATCAATGTTTACTGGTTCAATGTCTTGCTGTTGTGAAGTATGGTTATTATCATGAAGTAGCTGTACGTTGATAATGGGAGGATTTTAAGTAGGGGGAAGTGCTGGGTTCGGGTGAGTTTGGGTGGTTGCCTGATTAGTTAAGTCCTGCTGTGGTGGGGTTGTGGGTCAAGGAGTTGTTCCTGCATCGCTGATTGTGACAGGTGTTTTTCTCCCTTATTTGGTAAGTACTGGCTTGTAGGCCATTGATATGTTGCCTCGCTCCCTGTCGATGTTGATTGTAGTTTCATTAGTGAGGATAGCAAAAATTTTTCTCAGGTTAAGGGCTCATAACCTAAAATCTTTGTGTAAGATTCTGTGGTGTTCAAGGTCAAATTTGTGGGTTGAATTATGGAGGATGCAAAGGGCCATTCAGCTATTAGGGTCGGTGTATTTCATGCATGACTTGTGATTCGAAAACCGTTTTTTTAACTTGTTGGATGTCCTGCCTATGTAAACCTTGTTGCAGGTTAAACATTTCATTTCATACACTACGTTGCTGAGTTGAAGTAGTAGATCCTGGTCTTTTTATGTGGTTGGAGTAAGTGTCCTGGTTTTGTACATGTTGGGAATAATCTTACGTTGAAACCGTTTAACTTCCGTTTTAGTGTCTGGAAAGATGTTTTGTGATAGGAGAGTGGCATCCATTACTTTTCTCTATTCTTAGGAGGAGCAGTGTGACCTTCTCTTAATTTTGCATTGGTTTTGTCAAGAACTTTTGCTAAATATTTTTTTAAGTAATTGTTGCTGCAAAGGGACCGCATAACTGACTTACAATGTAATAATAGCGATATCAACTTCTTAAACTGATATTCTCGAATGTATATAGTTAATTAATCAAACCTATTGTCATGCAAAAAACGTTTCGATAATCACAATGTGACCTTATTGTTTGTAAATATTGTTAACCTGATCATGCCATAATTAAGATGGTAAAATGTTGCCAATAAAACATAGATCCACTGACTGTAAATCTCCTTGTAAATTTGATAGATCAACGCTAACTTTTAAGTTAAAAAGCCAAAACTTAACGTTTAGGATCTCATAAGGAAAACATTAAAAAAAAATTTTTATGAAATAGATCTACGCTAACTTTTGAGTTAATAAGCTAAAACGTAACCCATAGAATTTAAAAAAGGAAACAACTAAAAAAACTTGTAAATTAAATAGATCAACTCTAACTTTTTAGTTGATGAGTTAAACCTTTACCCTAAAGATTTTGTTAGGTAAACACCTGAAAAAACCTGTACATTTTATAGATTTAATATAACTGTTAAGTTGATTGGCAAAAACTTAGCGCTAAATATCTTTAAAAAAAACACCTGAAAAACCTTATAAATTTGCTTGATCTACGCAAATTTTAAGTTGTTAAGCTAAAACTTAACCCTTACGATCTTAAAAAAGTAACACCTAAAAAACTTGTATCTTTAATAGATCTATGCCAAACGTTGATTCATAGAATCTCTAAAAGAAAACACCTGAAAATACTTGTAAATATGATAGATCTACGCTAACTTTATAGTTAATAAGTCAAAACTTAACTTTAAGAATCTCCACAAAAAACATATAAAAAAAACTTGTGAATTCGATAAATCTACGCTAACATTTAAGTTAATGAGCAAAAACTTAAACTTGAGAATTAAAAAAAACACCTAAAACGACTTGTAAATTCTATATATCTACGCTTATTTTTAAGTTAATGAGTTAAAACTTAACCCTGATAATCTCGAGAGGTAAACACATAAAAAAACTTGTAAATTTCATAGATGCACGCTAACTTTTCAGTTGATAAGCTTAAACTTAAACCCAAGGATCTCGAGATTAAAACACCTAACAATACTGGTTAATTAGATAAATTTAATCTAACTTGTAAGTTAATAAGCTAAAACTTAACTTTAAGGAATTTGATAGAAATTTACTTAAAAACTTGTAATTCATATAGATCTAAGATAACTTTTGAGTTAAAAATGCGAAAACGTAACCCTAAGGATCTCAAGAAGGTAGCACTTAAGAAAACTTGTAAATTAGATAGATCAACGCTAACTTTTTAGTTAATCCGTAAGAATATCAAGAGGTAAACACCTAAAAAACTTGTATATTCAATAAAGCTACTTTAACTTTTTAGTTTATGAGCAAAAACTTAATCAAAACGATCTTAAAAGGTAAACACCTAAAAAAACTTGTAAGTTTGATTAATCTATGCTAACTTATAAGTAAATGAGTAAAAACTAAACTCTAAGAATCTTAAAAGGTAAACACCTTAAAAAAATTGTAAATCAAATAGATCTACAAAAAAACTTAACTTTAAGTTTCTTACAAAAAAACCTAAAAATACTTGTAAATTTAATAGATCTACGCTAACTAAATAGTTCATAAGGTAAAACTCTACTTTAATGATCTTGAAAAAAAAACTAAAAAAACTTGTAAATTTCATAGATCTTTGCAAACTTTTGAGTTAAAAAGTATTGAATTATCCGTAAAAATATCGAAAGGTAAACACCTTAAAAAACTTGTTAATTTAATAGATGTATGCTAACTTTTTAGTAGATAAGCTGAAACTTTACCCTTAGGATCTCGACAGAAAAACACTTAAAAAAACTTGTAAATTCGAGAGATATACGCTAACTTTTAAGTTAATAAGCTAAAACCTAACTTTAAGTATATTGATAGAGATACACCTAAATAAACTTGTAACTTTGATAGATCTATGCCAAAAGTATATTCTTAGAATCTCGAAAGAAAAACAGCTAAAAAAACTTGTAAATTTAAAATATCTACGCAAACTTATAAGTTTATGAGCTAAAACTTAATTTAAAAATCTTGAACGGAAAACTTCTAATAAAACTTGTAAATAAAATAGATCTATACTTACCATTAAGTAATAAGATAAAACTTAACCCAAAGGATCTCGAGAAAGAAACACATGAAAAACTTGTAAATTTAATAGATCTACGCTAACTTGTAAGTTCATAAGCATTAATTTGTGACCTGCTCCTGCTTCACAACATTTTTTGCATTCTTGATTGGGTCAAGGGCCACTCATGATTTAGATGCATTGAGTGACGTTTGTCCTGTTTGTAATTTGGCATTGAGCATTGCTGGCCCGATCTGGA